>PJEM01008289.1:30376-84563 GCA_004023845.1 Helogale parvula
CAAAAGGATCCTTCCTGCACCTGCTCCTGATTATTACTTACAGGTTCTGTCTTAACTCCATGCTTCTGTGTCCTACCGTCCCCCCCCGCCCCCCCCCCCCCGTCCGGCCCACACAGCTGGGAAGGCCGCGGGGAGTCACACCAGCAGCCTTTCTTTTCACTTTTGTTTTTTAGTTTTTCTTTTTTAATAAAAATAAATATATTTTTGAGAGACAGAGAGAGACAGCATGAGCAGGGAGGGTCAGAGAGAGAAGGAGACACAGAATCTGAAGCAGGCTCCAGACCCTGAGCTGTCAGCACAGAGCCCGACGCGGGGCTCAAACCCACGAACCGAGAGATCATGACCTGAGCCGAAGCCGGACACTCAACCAACTGAGCCCCCCAGGCGCCCCCCCAGCAGCCTTTCTCAGGCCACCTGAGCGTCACTGAGACCAGCAGCAGGTGCAAAGCTTCCTCGGGGAACAGGGAAAAGAGGAACAAACTGGTTTTCTGGTGCTCAGGTCCCATTGCTCTGAGGCAGGACAGGACCGTGCAGACCTGGTGGTCTTTGTCACTGAGGAGCAGGACGTTCAAAGCCAGGGGCCAGCAGATGAAGACTCCTTCGAAAGGTACTAGAGAAAGGAATGTTCCAGGAGGAAAGGGGGGCATCAAGGAAGCTGGTCCTCATTTACACTGGCTGTGTGACCTCAGAAAGTCCATGCAAATCTTTGTGTATAAGGGGGTAGCAGCTGGGAACCCCCAGGGCTCCCGCAGAAGTCTCTGTGCTGGGCAATTGCATTCACTGTCGCCCTGGAGACCCCTGGGCCACACTGCTTGGTGGGACACAGATCCAAGCTGTGTGACTTCCCAGGAAAGTCGGTGGATAAAGCCACCCAAGTCTTGTTAAGCAGGAAACAGAAAACCCCGAAGCAGTGTCACCTCGGCGAAGTCCCCGAGCCAGGACCCCATGGCTAACCTAACTGCGGGCCCAGCCTCCCGCCCAAATGTGGTCTCAACTTGGGAGTTAGGCATTTTCTGGCTGGCCTGGAGGAGATGACCTGTCTCCAGGGCCTTCTCCATGCCCCGAGGAAGAGGAGGGAATTGGCAGGATCAGACCCGCCCCATCCCCTGGGGGAAGGTGACTGTCCGGACACAGTCTTTCCTTTCTTTGGCTAATAACTTCCTTGTCCCACCCTGCGTCCGATAAAAACCTTGCATTTTGTTGGAAATGCCCCTTTGCTCGCTGGACGGGTCACTGGACGGGAGCTGCCCAATTCAGGAGCGGATTAGTAAAGCCAGTTAGATCTTCAAACTGACTCAGGTGAATTTTGTTTTTTAACGGTTTTAGCCAATACAACTGAATTCAGGCAAATCAATAAATGAACGTAACTAAAGACACTTTAAAAGACAATAAAGACATGTGGTTTTTGGATTAAGCCCTCAAAGTGCCACGGCATGGTCCAATTGGACAGGACTGCCCCTGGTAGGGGCCCGAAGTCCAGAACGTTCTGGAACTCCCGGAGAGCCCTCCGGTTCTGACGGGCCGCGAGGGCTAACGGCGTGGGGCGCACTCTGTGCTCACAGTCCCTTCTGAGGGGGATGGCCTTCGCACAGAAAAGTGGCCGCACTGCAGCTAAGCCTTGTTCTGGACGATTCTCTAAGGCCTCCGTTCCGTCGGACGTGCCTTTGGGAATCATTCGGTATTTAGTCCAGGCAGTCGTGGGGGCCTGGTGGCATTACTTGTCCTGTAGGAAAACCATGCGTGTTCATGAAAAATGTCATGGGTCCTCTGCGATGAGGTTTTTATGGGGTGACGGTGGGGTTTGTGGGGTCCAGAGCCGATGGCTGAGAGAGAATTCTGGAAGGCATCTTTGGTGCATAAAGGTGGTTTTCTTAAAGCCCGGGGACAGGGCCCTGAGGGGAGACTGGTTATAAACTACAGCGCCAGGGGAGGTAAAGTCCAGGGGAAGTTTCCAGTGAGATTTTCATATGCTAAAGACTCCCGGACCAGAGGCCTGGCTGTGGTCCTGCTACCGTTGTTTTTTCCTCTAGGAAGATGTGTGTGGGGGGGGGGGGGGTCCCTGCAGGAACGCTGGACTCTGCGCCTCGGGTGTCTGTCCCTGGGCCGCAGGGCGAGAGGAAGCGGAGTCCTGCCTGCCATTGCCTGTGCCTCTGCTCCCCCGCATCACGCTGGGGGCCGAAGTTGGCGCCCCAGGAACGAGGGGTTCTGGAGAGGAGGCTGAGATTGCCGTCTTCTTGGGATTTCCTAAGATGTTTGGACGTAGATGGAGACGCAGCTGGCGCAGGACTGTGATCTCTACAGTTCACCGTTCGTTTCTCCCTGTGTCCCTGGGTGGCCGGGAGTGCCCCCCGGATGTCACACATGTCCCCAGCGTGGGGTGTTTGTAGCCGGTCAGCTTGCCCTGTGCTCCCTCATCCCTCTGCCGTGGAAAATAAGACGTGTCCAGGCCAGGGGTGCCTGGGGGCTCAGTCTGCTGAGCGTCTCGCTGCGGGCTGCTCAGGCCATGATCTCACTGTTCATAGTTTGAGCCCTGCGTCGGGCTCTGTGCTGACAGCTTGGAGCCTGAAGCCTGCTTCAGATTCTGGATCTCCCTCTCTCTGCTCCTCCCCTTTTCACACTCTGTCTCTGTCTCTCAAAAATAAACAAACATAAAACAAAAAGCAAAGCAAAACAAAACAAAAAAAAACGATGTGTCCGGCCCAGCCAGGCCTCCGGCAGGCCAACTCCACGCTCTGGGGCTGTGTGGGCACCGCTGTTGGTTCAAATGCGTGTATCCACCTCGCTTGGGGAGCAAATGGTCTTTAAAAAACAAATATTTTGTCTAAAAGTAAAGTTGATCTAAGAAGTTAATGCAAAAATGGAAGAAACGGGAAAAAGATGGTTGACATGAAGTTCTGTTGGTGCCAGAGACGTGTTTGGTCCCAGAGATGTGTCCGCAGGGACAGGCCGTGGTGGGGGCTGTCCGGCTCTGGGTGGGCCGTGGTGGGGCCTGAGCCCTCCACCGCCCCCCAGCGCCCACCTGCCAGCAGCCGCGGGCAGCGCGGGCTGGGGACACTGCGGACGCTGACCGTGCCTCCTCTCTCCGTCTCCAAGAGGGTGTCCTCTGGGAGGCAAGGGACCCGGATGCCCGGTCCTCCCCGGGAGCTTCTCGTCCTCCCCAGACAGGGCGAGGAGTCCGCCCAGGAACATGCCTCCTGCTGACGGCGGGTTTATGACGTGGGCGTAGGTGCAGGGAGAGGCGGGGAGAGCTGGACTGCCCTGACGGCTTGTGACAAGGAGAGTCCTAGACGGAACATCTAGAGCCATTAGAGGAGTCGTCCCCGTGCCCAAGGCTGCTGCTCTCCCTGGACCATCCCTGGTACCTGAGGAGTCTGTCACCATGAGATGGGGGGCCAGGAAGGAGCAATGGGGCCCGATGACACCGGGAGGTGCCTCTCTCTCCTGTCGCTCTGCCACACCACCAGCCTGCAAGGTTCCACCGACAGGAACCGCCCCGAACATGTAAATTCCCAGAGAGAGAAAGCAGATCCATGGTTGCCAGCTGCTGGGGCGTGAGGAGGCTTCTTTTGGGGGGTGAAGAGAATGTTTTAGAACCAGATGGTGGTGATGGTCGTGCAACAGTTTTACTAAATGCCACTGGCCACATCAAAAATGGTTAAGGGTGCCTGGGGGGCTAAAGCAGTTAAGCTGAGACTCTTCATTTTGGCTCAGGTCATGATCTCTTAGTTTGTGGGTTCGAGCCCCGTGTTGGGCTCTGCGCTGACAGCGTGGAGCCTGCTTGGGATTCTGTGTCTCCCTCCCTCTGCCCCTCCCTCACTCACACTGTCTCTCTCTCTCTCTCTCTGTCTCTCAAATAAACTTAAAAATAAATAAAAACATTAAAAATGGTTAAAATGGTCAACTTTATGTTATGTGCACTTTATCAAAGTTTCTTAAAAGAGGAATCAACTGATTGATTTAACAAACACTGGGAAGAGTTCCCCCAAGTTCATATTAAGGTGTAGCTTCTGCTTTTATTTTTTTATTATTTTTTAACGTTTATTTATTTTTGAGAGACAGAGAGAGAGTGTGTGATCAGGGGAGGGGCAGAGAATGAGAGGGAGACACAGAATCCGCAGCAGATTCCAGGCTCAGAGCTGTTAGCCCAGAGCCTGGCAAGGGGCTCGAACCCACAAACGGTGAGATCATGATCTGAGCAGAAGTCAGATGCTTAACCGACTGAGCCACCCAGGCGTCCCACTTCTATTTTTAATAAGGTCCCATATAAAGATAATTCATTTGAAGAACATTCCTGGTGTTTTGAAAACCATGGAAGACTTCGTGATTTGGCAAGGGGTCTTGGTCTATGTGCATAATACCCCCCCACGGGCACTGACGCACACATGTGCGTTCACACACACAGACTCACATACGTGCACACACACAGACAACATATACACACTCGTGTGCCTTCACACACACACAATACAGACAGACACAGACACACAGACAGACATCCCCCCCCACACACACACACTCTCAGCCGGGTCGGCTCCCATGTGACCCTATCACGTGACCGTGCCAGGCGTCCATGACCGGCCCCCGGCTGCCTCTGGGCTCCGAGGGAAATAGAGCTGCCCCGTCTCACGGGCTTGCTCCCCACTGATTTCTGACCGGATCTTGGCTTTCCCATCATTCTGGCCTACATTGCATTTACTTTGGTAACGTCCTCATAAGAAGGGGCTACATCAAGAGGTTTGCCTATAAACCAAAGTGTGTGCATCTTCGTGAAAAATAAAATTCAGATCAGAGCAGACGTCAGCTGATTGAGAGGATGCCCAGGACCATTCTCACTCGGCACTCACGTCCTGGAGCCTCAGGCTCACGCTGTCATCCAAGAGAGAGGATGGGGTCCACAGGGCACTGGCAAGGCTTCGAGGGCCCTGCTGTGACCTCCAAAACAGGGCACCTGCACATATTTTTAATTTTAATATTTCATTTCATATGTTCATATTTCCAGCGCACTTGGGTGGCTCAGTCGGTTAAGCATCCGACTTCGGCTCAGGTCATGATCTCATGGTTCATGGGTTCAAGCTCTGTGTTGGGCTCTGTGCTGATAGCTCAGAGCCTGGATTCTGCTTCAGATTCTGTGTCTCCCTCTCTCTGCCCCTCCCCCGCTCATGCTCTGTCTCTCTCAAAAATAAACATTAAAAAAAAAACAAAAAAAAAATAAAAGTAGAAAAAAGAAAAAACTTAAAAAAAATAAAAGGAGTCAGTGTGGGCTCCCTTTTCTCTTTCCCACCAGGCCTACGGCTGGTCCTGCCCCCCACACACCACAGCGGCTCCCTCACTCCCGGCGGAGGGGTGTCGGGGGCCTTGGCGCCCAGCGGAGGCCTCGAGTCCGGCCCACTCTGACTTTCTACCAGATGCGGGGAGTGGTTTGGCAGAGTCTTTTCTCCGTCCTGCTCCCCCCAAGTGTGTCTTCCTTTTTAATTTCGGCCTCGCTCATCATCTGCTTGATATCCTTCCGGCTTTCATTTTGTCTGCAGATTTGACCAACGTTAGTATGACTTCAAAGCCTGGCTCCCAGAAACGGGCAGCGAGCCTGGCTGAGGAACAGGAGGACTGGTGTGGGGAGGCCGGGGCCTCCTGGGCCGTGGGTCCCGGGGCTCCTCTGCAGACGGCCGAGGGGCGTGGCGCCCTGGGCTCTGTGTACGCTCCCTCCTCCGGCCCGTCGGTCTTCAGCAGGAGCTGCAGTTGTGGATTTTGAGTGCCCGCCGTGGGTTATTTCCTGGGCTATCACCTGACAGACCCACAAAACAATCACGGCGCTTTGTTTTCATTCGTTCCTTGGTTCGTTGGTTCCACTGCTCATTCGGCCACGGCCGCCCTGTGCCGGGCGCTGCGGGCCCTGCTCTGGGCCACACCTGAGGATGGACGTCCCCGCCGGGGTCAGATGCTGTGGGCCCTCCAATCCTCATGACCTGCATCCTCCTCAGCCCTGCGCTGGCGCCCTGCTGTGGCCTGGCAGAGCCCGGCTGCCCTGGGCCTCTGTGGCACCAACGATCCCTGCCTGGCGTTTCTCTGTCACCTCCACAAGGGACTGGCACAACCTTCTGGAACACATGGGAGTCTCGAGATGTCAGAAGAGGAAGATGCTCTCAGGCAGAAGATGGAAGGTGTCTTCCCTCTTGGTGTCCTCCTTGGAGGTTCCCGGCAGGGAGGCGGGGGGCCCAGAGCCCACAGCCTTGCGGAAAGTAAACTGTCGGGGTGTAAGCTCTTGTTCTCTGGGGGCACCGGCCACAGCCTGCACGAGGGGAAGGGCTCACAGTCTGGAGGGATGAGTGAAGGGACCCTCAAACAATAACAGGGCTATTTCGCACAGCGCAGGGGGCACGGGTGACAGAGCTCCCCCTCGGTGAGGGCGGCGGCGGGCCAGGGAAGGGTTGACTGAGTCTTGAGTGTAAGCAGGAACAGACAAGGTGCAGAGGAAGTGGAGGTGGAGGCAGAGGGAGCACAGACAGGCAGAGCGAGTGTTCGGGGAGGGGGGACCTGGGGACCCCTGCACCGCCTTCCCTCTCCGCTGCGCTCTGGCCGACCCTGCCAGCTGTCAGCAGGGTCCCGGCGGTCACCTGATTGAGATCAGTTTGGAGAATGAGACAGGACCTGATGAAAAAGTGGCCTGTTGAGAGGTCAGCTTGATCCGGACGGGATGGGGACTGGGGTTGAACGGGGAAGGGACAGTAAGTCTGTCTGTCACCTAGAGCCTCCCCACTCAAGGTGCGATCCGAGTCACCAGAGCGCTTGCCGGAAATGTGCACTCTCGGCCTGTGCCAGATCTGGGGAGTCAGAAACTGCATCTGAACAGAGTGTGCGCAGTTCTGTCCTAGGACACCTGCAGCGAGTGCTTTAGGCTGTGGGGTGGACGGGCTCCCCTGCAGTGGAGGTTGGACAGCCAGGGAGAGCCTGGGGGAGGGGAGGGCCGAGGGGGAGGGCCGCTGAAGCAGGAACGGGGCCGGCCAGGTCTCCTCCATGGGTGGGGGGGATCTTTCATGGAAGGTGGGCTAGGAGCCGGCCACAGCAGGGGTGGGGGTGGCTGACGAGTTCTGTGGGGGCCTTGGGACATCTCAAGTGTCCTCCAAAATGGGTCTAGGACCGGAGATGTCCCCTGGCCGCGGGTTTGAGAAACCTGGCTGGCTTTGAGCCTTGGCTGTTCTCTCAGTTTTCCCCAAACCATCTGTTTAATGATTCTAAATGTCAGGGATCAATGTCGGCCTTCTCGGATTACTTTCAGATCTTGGAAGGGGACCCCCGGAAATAGCATCATCTTCCTCATGGGGTTGTTGAGTCCATTGGGAGTGAAGTAATGAGCAAACCAAGGTGCCAGGTGTCACCATGGGTCCCCGGGAGCTAAGTGGAGGACTGGGCTGGGGGCCTGGCAGCCGGAATGGTTTGTTAACGCTGAGCCCCCAGATCAGGGAGACCCGGGCACTGGGACCCAGGAAGGGCCGACAGTGGGGGGACGGCCCTGTTTCCTGCAGGCGGGTCCCTCCTAATCAAGCTGCCTGTTGCTCCAAATTTGCCGACAGAGAGCCGCACCCCCATCCCAGGAGGCCGGGGCTCACAGACACAGGCCAGGGGTGGGCAGCCGCCAGCCCAGTGCACGCCTGCACCGGCTCGCTCGGCCCGAGGACAGCGGTCCTGTGGTCACAGCCAAGCTCTCCGTGCCTGAGCGCTGACCCGGATAAGGTCTGCGGGTGGCCCTGCTCTGCCGCTACAGCACACCCCACCCAGTCCTACTGAGTGTTTTCACTCTGCGTGTGGGGGGCTGAGAAGCCAAGCAGGATAGAGACAGGGCCCCCAGGGCAGAGGAGAGGCCCCCTCCGAGCTGTCCCAGTTTCAGCCCCCAGACGGTGCTGGAAGGCTCATTCTGTCCGCAGCTGCCCGGAGGGCCTGGGGCTCTGCTGAACCTTCCTTGAGAGGAGAGTGTGTCCCTCGGTCCTCTCCCCCGTCACCCTCCCCTTCTCCGGGGCAGGTGTGCACTGCGCCCACAGAGCTCGTCTGCCCTGAGCCCCTGCCACCAGCTCGGACCGCGCTCCTGCCTTTGGCTGGCCTCTCCTTCTCTCTTCAAAATTATTATTTTAAAGTAGCCTCTGAAACCCCTTGAGCCAGCTCTCTCTTTTGTAGAAAAGCAGAGAATTCTTTTTTTGTTTAATTTTTAAAACATTTATTTATTATTGAGAAACAGAGACACAGCATGAGCAGGGGAGGCACAAAGACAGGGGGAGACACAGAATCTGAAGACAGGCTCCAGGCTCTGAGCTGTCAGCACAGAGCCCGACGCAGGGCTCAAACCCACAAACTGTGAGATCATGACCTGAGCTGAAGTCAGATGCCTAACTGACAGAGCCCCCCTCCCCACCCCCCCCCCCGGGTGCTCAGAAAAGTAGGGAATCTAAGGAACTTCTCATCATCCGAAGACGAGATTGGGAACTTAGCCCGTGTTTTTCAAGTTTGCCTGGGAATCGGGGGCAGGGAGGGGGTGCTTGTTAAAAACGCAGGTGCCCGGCCTCTCCGGGAGGCTGGTCTCACTGTTGCTGGGGTGCGGCCCTGGGTCGGACGGGCCTCGCCCACGAGTGGGAGGGGAACCTGTTCCAGCAAGGACAGGAATGCAGAGCCCTGGGCCCCGCCCAGACCTCGCCAAGCAGGGCTGCAGGTCAACATGGTGCCCGCGGGCTTTGCGCTCACCTCGAAGGGTGTGAGGCACTGCTGTCAGTCAGCTGCTCCTGATCTTGGGGCAGTGTAGAATTGACTGGAGTCGGGGCTCACGCCCAGAAATTCCGCAGTGGGGTGCCCGGCTTGTGGGTGTCCTGTTACTGTCTGAACACCCACTGAGGCACAATGCAAAGTGCATGAGTCAGCCGTGCCTTCCGACCGGTGGGTTTCCACCAGCAGGCCACACCCACCGACCAAGAATCAAAGCGTGACCTGCAGACTCCCTTGGGTCACCACCCCTCACCCCCTCCAAAGAGAGCCAGATAATGACTCCTTTTTTAAAAAATGTTTATTTATTTTTTTATTTTGAGAGACAGATAGGGAGAGAGAGAATCCCAAGCAGGCTCTGCACTGTCAGCACAGAGCCCGAACCCATGAACCGTGAGATCATGACCTGAGCCGAAGTCGGACCCTTCCTTAACTGATCGAGCCACCCACGTGCCCCTCAGATAATGAGCTCTCACAGCATAGCTTCGGGGGCTTCTCTGCCTCGAGGGCCGTACAGTCCGTGTCCACGCCAGGTCACAGTGTCCTCCAGGTTGCCCGGAAGCCCTCTGCACACCACTGTCTCCATCCCACTGCTCGTGGGCGTCTGGCTGCTTCCCGTTTGGGACGAGGCGTGTCGTCACGGGGCCTGTGATTGTAACCCAGAGCCGGTCTCAGAGCCACTGGCCCTTCCAGGCCCCCAGATGCCCTTGGGCCTGTCAGAAAGCAGCCCCCGCCTTTGCGATGACCTTTGTTCCCACAACATCACTGCCGTCAGCCATCCTTTCTGGTCATCTCTGCGCCCAGCTGCCTAAGGGTGACACGTGGCCATTTCTAGAAGTCTCTGTGTTCTTCCAGGGCAGCGGAGCCAGGATAACCTTGAACGTCCAACCTGATTTTCTTTTGGCGAAACGCTCCGGTGAACAACGGCGTGGCCTTAACACCATGAGTCCTCAAACAGCCGGCAGGTGGAAAGGCTGCCGGGCGATTCCCGCCCCACCTTCCCGCTCCAGGCGGCTCAGGAGGGAGGCTGGGCCCCAGGGCCAAGGACGGGAGTGCGAGAAGGGGCCACTCGCCTGGGCTCCAAACACTCAGTGGTTAAGACAGATACAATTATTTTAAAAATCTAAATCAAGGCAAAAAATCCTTGATGAACAAAATATCAACATTTAAAAAAACATTTTTTTAGTGTTTATTTGTTTTTGAGAGAGAGACAGACAGACAGAACAGGATTGGGGGAGGGGCAGAGAGAGAGGGAGACACAGAATCTGAAGCAGGCTCCAGGCTCCGAGCTGTCAGCACAGAGCCCGATGTGGGGCTCAAACCCGTGAACCATGAGATCATGACCTGAGCCGAAGTCCGATGCTCAACCAACTGAGCCACGCAGGTGCCCCTCAATTTTAAATAAATACCAGTGTAAGCTGAGCCAATAATGGACCATGCCAGTGAGTATGTATGCATCTGTATATATATATATATAAATGTTCTTACTTAATTTTTCATGGCTTGGGTTTTTTCCAGAACATTAAAGTAATCCAAATATATTAAAGAACGGAACAGAAAGTCTATCCAACTCATAACATTATTTTAACTGTACATGTTTACTCACACTGTGTATCCACAGAATTTATTGTCCTCATCATTAGTACTTTCAAGATCAAGTTCTTGGATTACTTTACTTTCGATTCAGATAACTGCTGCATCTGATGATTTCTGTTGACCAAGTGATGATCCTTAATGACTTAATAAATTATTATTAAATTAGTGTTAAAATAAATTATTAAATTAACATTGACATTTCAATATTAAAGAATATTCAGCATCAAATAGTTTAATAACGTTAAAATTACTTAAAATTGTCACTTGATCAAGGGAGAGTGCCGCACATGGCAATTCTCTCATTAACATTTAATATCATTGTTATTGGGGGGTGCCTGGGTGGCTCAGTCGGTTAAGTGTCTGACTCTTGATCTCAAGGTTGTGAGTTCAAGCCCTGTGTTGGGCTCTGCCCTGGGTGTGAAGCCTGCTTATGAAAATATCATTGTTGGGGAACCTGGGGGGCTAAGTCGGTTAAGTGTCCAACTTCGGCTCAGGTCATGATCTCACGGTTTATGAATTCGAGTCCCATGTCGGGCTCTGTGCTGACAGCTCAGAGCCTGGAGCCTGCTTGGGATTCTGTGTCTCTCTCTCTGCCCCTCATGCTCTGTTTCTCTCTGTCTCAATAATATAAATAAACAGAAAAAATAAAACATAGAAAATATCATTGTTATCAAATATTAAAATTAAATAGCATTAAGCATTCAGCATTCTCATAACATTAAATCCTCTGAGCGCTATCACTTCCATGCCTGGGGTCCAGCGTCTGAGGCCTGTCGGCTCACACAGTCTGGTGCTTTAGGTGGGAGGCGACCCTGGCCCCGGCACACCGTCTTGGCCGGGTGGAAAGTCTCCGTAACTCTGAATTTTTTCTCCATATTTTCAGTCTTCACATCTCTTTGGGCCGGTCCTGTGTAAGTGTGTTCTGAGGTCCCTGCTGGCTCACTCATTCTCCTCTGTCCCATGATCCGGGTCCGTGCAGGCTGCTGTCACGATCCACCACACGTGGGGCGGCTCACACACAGGAGACGTGTGTTCCTCACACGTCTGAGGCCGAAATCCGAGATCGAGGCGTCTGTGGGATCTGCTTCCGGCTTCACAGACCCATCTTTGTGCCCCATACTTACGCGGCAGGCACGGCCAGGGCGCTCGCTGGGGTCTCTTCCATGAAGCCCCTGATCTCATTCACAAGGCCCTGCCCTCACCACCTCCCCACCGTCCAAAGTCCCCACGTCCAAGGACATCACATCAGGGCTTAGATCACAACATAAGCCTCTGGGGAGGACACACTACTCAGCCCACAGCACTATCCACCGAGCTGTTTTACTTCAAATCATTTACTTTTGTTCTCTACACGTTCCAGTTGTTTCTTTTCTCAACTCTGACTATTCGTGGCTGATGATGTCGAGTTATTTCTCATCTTACTATTTCACTTTTTATTTCTTTCAGTGCTGCTGTGTGCTGCGCGCCTGGCGGCTGTCACACCTCGTTCTTGGTGCTCCGTCTCGGTGCTGGCGCTCTGTCTCGGTGCTCCGTCTCCGCCGCACTCACGCATCGGCTCTGCCTCCTCACGGCCCTCTGCACCTCTTGGCTTGGGCTACTGGACTCACGAACGCCTACGCTTGGGGGATTTCATACAAAGAGGACTGTTGTCTGATTCAGTTGTGGGTTTTTTTTCTTTTAACGTTTACGTATTTTTGAGAGAGAGAGAGAGAGACAAGGAGAGGCAGAGAGATAGGGAGACACAGAATCTGAAGCAGCTCCAGGCTCTGAACTGTCAGCACAGGGCCTGACGCGGGGCTCGAACTCACAGATGGCAAGATCATGACCTGAGCCGAAACCGTGAGTCGGATGCTCAACCGACTGAGCCTGATTCAGTGTGAGCCAAAGGTGGCATGGACTTGAAATCATGTGTTGGGGCCTCCAAGGCCACCTCAGGTTTGGTGATTTGCTGGGACACACAGTCATACTCATGGGCATGATTCTTTGCAGCACGAGGACACAGAGCAAAATCGGTCCGGAGAAAAGGTGCATGAACTGGAATCCAGAGGCAGCCAGGATCTGGCTTCAAGGAGCCCGGCCAGCGAGTCACGCTGGGGTGTGCTAAGTCCCTTCCGCCACAAGTGGGGACAGCACACCACTGTCTGCCTGTGTTTTTATCGGCGGCTGACCACCGAAGCCCCTGGTGCCTAGCAGGCAGAGGAACCCTGGTCCCCACACAGGGACCAGTCGCTCTGCACAAACTCTGTTGTCCGCACAGGCAGTGTAGACACAGGGAGCTGCCCTCGTCAGAATAGTGAGCACTCCCCAAGTCCAGGTTCCCAGACACTGGCCAAGGGCCAACCTTGCAAACTTGTTTAAGTCTTTCAAATTTAAATTAATTCAGTTATTTTGAAAGAGAGAGAGAGAGAAAGAGAGAGAGAGAGCACAGGGGAGGGCCAGAGAGAGAGGGAGACAGAGAATCCCGGGCTCGATGTGGGGGTCGAACCCACGAACGGTGAGATCATGACCTGAGCTGAAATCAGGAGATTCAGAGGCTTACTGACCGGGCCCCTCAGGTGCCCTGCAAACTTCCTTGTTTACTGCACACCCCATCAGCCCCGTGCCCCGGGTCGGGCTCTCTTACCTCTTCACTGTCCCAGGGCTTAGTGTTCGGGACAATGACACCAGGATGTTCACCCTCAGGCAGCATGACCCTTGACCCGTGACCCCTGACCCCTGTCCAGCTCAGGAGTTCCATTTGCTTCTTAGAGGGGGGCTGAGAAGGGGACTTGGAAAACACCCCTACTTCCTGTGGGTCTTCTTGAGAACCAATGCCTCCCAAGTGGGGAGCTCCTCAGAGCACCTCACTTACTATGTGTCAGAAATGAAAGTACTCTCTATTTATTTTTAACATATGTTTTAAAGGGGCACCTGAGTGGCTCGGTCTGTTGAGTGCCAATGTCAGCTCAGGTCATGATCTCACAATTTGTGGGTTCAAGCCCCGGGTCAGGCTCTATGCTGACAGCTCAGAGCCTGGAGCTGCTTTGGATTCTGTGTCTCCCTCTCTCTCTGCCCCTCCCCCACTCATTCTCTCTCTCCCTCACTCTCTCCCTCTCTCAAAAATAAAACAAACATAAAAAAATTAAAAATAATAAAAATAAAATAACTTTTAAAATATTCATTTATTCTGAGAGAAAGAGAGAGTGTATGAGCAGAGAAGGAGAGAGAGGGAGAGAGAAGCCCAAGTAGGGCTTACTCCCAGGATCCGTGAGATCATGACCTGAGCTGACACCAAGAGTCAAACACTCAACTGACTGAGCCACCCAGGTGTCGCTTAAAATAATTTTTAAAAATCCCAGGAAGAATTCCTAATTTTGGTTATTAGACTAAAAACAAACATAAGTGGGAGGTTGTCATCCACTGAATAATGTTCCCACGGAAACTTTGGGAGCCCAAGTTCCCGCTGTCCACCCGGGGACCTGCTTCGGGCTGCCCACCACGAGCGTGGCCTCACTGTTCCTTTAATCACGGCCGACTTGTCCATTAGGCACAGTGTTTAGGGCTCATGGTACTTTCAGGGACCCACAAAGATGTTTCCAGGGAACCATAAAAAGAAAAAAAGTTTCCAAGTTGTATGAATTATAAGACTCTTCCTGAGCTCTGGTAACTTCCAACGGTAACTCTTTGGAACAATCAAAATCAGTTTTCAGGGAATGAGCTTCACCGGTCACCTCCCCCCCGCCCCCCACATCGTGTAAAGCCTGTTCATGGTGGCAGACCACAGTCGTTTCCAACTATTCAATCTGACAAATCGGGAAAAGCTCCCTGCATGTTTCTAGAATTATGTGGACAGAGAGGGGCTAAAAGTGGAACACAGCCCTTCTTAGAGACCCAACGACACTTGATATAAATTATTTTATTTTCAGTGAAAGGGCTAGTAGGGTATTTTGCACTTTGTCCTTTTCCTTTACTGAGAAATCAGACAAAAGTAACATCACACATTACATAGTGTTCAATAATCTATCTTTGGTCTTAGAATTTGTGAACAGAAACAGATTCTTTTTTTTTTTTTAATGTTTATTCATTTTTGAGACAGAGAGAGACAGAGCATGAGCCGGGAAGGGGCTGAGAGAGAGGGAGACACAGAATCCGAAGCAGCTCCAGGCTCTGAGCTGTCAGCACAGAGCCTGACGTAGGGCTTGAACTCACACACTGTGAGATCCTGACCTGAGCCGAAGTCACACGCTCCACCTCCTGAGCCACCCAGGCGCCCCCAGAAACTGGTTCTTAATAAACTCTATGACCTCAACTTGGAGAGCCAACCTGAATGCCTGTGAAAATCTCCTTTTCATCACCGAGAGGACTAAGACCACATCTCTGCTTTCCTCCACACAAAATGTCTATTTCCAGGGGAACAAATGAAGGTTTCTTCCTGATTTTCCAATGTCGTTATCACGTGACAGAGAAAAGTAGGTCTAGCGTGTGTGCCGTTTTAACTATGTCTCATGTTTGCATTGTGAATGAAAAGGGAGGGCTCTTCCTTTCTCCAGCAAGTCAGAGGTCACCCTGGCCTCTTCCTGTAGAATATGTACTTGTCACCTAGGCCATCAGAAGACCTGACAACGCAAAGGGCTGTTTCACAGCAGGTGGTGACCCATCATTCACATAATGGGCTGTGGCGGAGGCTTCTCACGACACATGAATGAAACAGACAGAGGTAGACTTACTGTGAGGCTAAGAGAGGTCAGGTTCGAGGGCCCTTTGCTTTACCAGCTCCTTCCAAGTTGTGACATCTTACTATGGTGAGTTGGATAAAATCATGAGAACACATATACTGAAAACAAGAGAGAGAAGTCTATTTCTTTCCATTCTGACGTCCCCTCTACCATTATTTCTTTCATGATGGTTGGTACTAAGATCAACATAGGCTTTTGGGGACCTGGCTAAGGGTGAGTTGAGGAGGGAGATAAATTTAGTTTTCATTTAGTGAGATCTGTACGTGATTTTTTGGGTCAAGTTTGAGAAAATCTCTACTGAGTTCTTTCATGCTTGGAATTTGGGGAAATTTCCCACAGGCAAGATTTTGGAGTACAGGCACGGGACATGCAGGGCTAGATGCTTTAGGATGTGTTAGCAAACGCACGGGTAATAAAATAATAAGCTTCAGTGCCACTTCTGACCAAGATGGAGTCACAGTGGCTGGATTTACTATCCTCCACAGCACAACTAAATTCCAGACTAAATATATGAAAGGATAGTTTTGAAAACATTGCACGTTGGACAGCAAAGAACAATGACTACTGAGAGATGAGAAAGACGTGAGGGAAACCAGCAGTCCCCACGCCAAGGAGTTGTAGCTGGGGGTCCACCAAAGACAGTGGCCAGGGCTTCAAGAGTAGGGCACCAGAGAGGAGACAGCTGCAAGGAGAGAGGCCTCTTGACTCCTTAGTTAGGGACCGAGGAACACATGCATGTGAAAGAACTCCCTCAGGAGGGAGAGAGGGTCCCCTGAAAGGGCTGGAGGGAACAAACCATCCCTAGAGCTCACATAGTGCTTAAAATAATTCATGGGATGTTGGGCAGAAGGAGTGTGGCTCTCTCAGCCCTGCAGCAAAGTTAGCCCCACATTAAATGCTGCTCTGATCCCACTTAACGCAGTTTCAAAGCAAAATCTAAAAGGATAGAACTGTTTCCAAGTAAGTTAATTATACCCCCTAAACAAAGCTCTAGAACACTTATAGGAAAGCAAAAATACCCAGTACCCAACAAGTTAAAATTTGCAATGTCCGCTATCCAACAAAAAATTACCAGATATGCCAAGCAGCAAGAAAATGTTACACAGAATCAGGAGAAAAAGAAATAAATTGAAGCCAATGCATAAATAGAACAGATGATAGAATTAGTATATAAGGATATTTTAAAAAGTTGTTATAACTGTATTCCATATGTTCAAGAAGTTAGAGGAAAGATGGAACACAGTAAGTATAGATACAGAAGATATAAATAAGATCCAAATCAAACTTCTAGAGATGAAAACTGTATCAGCTGGCTAATTGCAGATTAGACTTTACAGAAAAAAAGTTTAGTGAATTAGAAGCATAGCAATAGAAAATATCCAAAATGAAACACGGAAGTGGGGGTGGGGGGAGAAGAAAAATCAGCAGAGCAACAGTGATTTATGAGATGATTTCAAATGGCTTAAGGAATGTGTGATTGGAGTCCTTGAAGGAGAAAGAGAGAGTAGGAACAAAAGAAATAAAATTGAAGAAATAATGGCTGAAAAAATTCCAAATCTGATAAAAGATATAAAGTCAAACATCTAGGAAATTAAATGAGCCCATGTGTATATGAGTACTACACACCCCATAAAAATTACCCCACAATACATCATAATCAGATGGTATAAAACTGGTAATAAGGGGAAAAGCAAGTTTAAGTTTCCTTATTTGAGAGAGAGCAAGAGAGCACGTGAGTGAGTTGGAGAGGGGCAGAGAGAGAATCCCAAACGGGGCTCAAATGCACAAACCATGAGATCATGACCTGAGCTCAAATCAAGAGTCAGACACTTAACCAACGGAGCCACCCCAGGTGCTCCAAGGAAAAAAACTTTAAAACAGCTAGAGTAAAAATGATACCTTCAGTATAGGGGGACAAAGACAAGGACTACAGATTTCTCACTGGAAACAATTCAAGCTAGAAAGAGTGAAGCAACATCTTGAAAGTACTCAATGAAAGAATTATCTAACTAAAATTCTATACCTAGCAAAACTATCTTTCAGGGTCAACAAAATAAAGACAATAGCATATAAGTGGAAAGAATTCAGCAGCAGGAGACCTATGCTACAGGAAATACTGATGTTAAAGTCCTTTAGGCAGAGGACAATGATACCATATGGAAATTTGGATCTGCAGGTGAAATGAAGAGCACCAGAATTGGAAATTCACAAGGGCAAATGTAAATCCTTTGTTTCTTATTAATTACATTTCTTTAAAATTTAGTTGATTATTTAAAATGAAAACAGTGAAAATGTATTGTGGGGCGTATCCCATACACAGAAGTGGACATCTGATAGTCATAGCGCAAACACCAGGAAGACAAGGAAGCACGTGCCATCCACTCCTATGTCATACGTAAGGTGGTAGGATAGATCTTGAGGGTAGACTATGAAAAGGCAAGGATGTACACTATAAACTGTAACATACTAAAATAATAAAACAAAGTTACAGCTAATAAGCCAACCAAGGAGAGAAATGGGATCATAAAAAAATAAAAACCAATTCAGTTAATCCATAATAAGAAAGAGAAAGAGAAAACAGGGAACACAGAATGGATAAATAGAAAATGGGTAATAAGATGTTAAACGTAAATGAGGTCGGGGGCACCAGTGTGCCTCCGTCAGTTAAGTGTCCGACTCTTGGTTTCGGCTCAGGTCATGAGCTCATGATTCGTGAGTTCAAACCCCGTACCCAGCTCTGCTCTGGCAGTTCACAGCCTGCTTGGAATCCTCTCTCCCTCTCTCTTTGCCCCTTCCCCACTCACACCGCCTCTGTCCCTCTCAAAATAAATACATGAACTTTAAAAAAAAGACAAAGGATATCAGATTGGATTAAAAAAATCTGTGCCCCAATTCATGTTGTCTGCAAAAAACATACTAAATATAAAATAACACAAATAGGTAAAATAATGGGGAAAAAGGTACCATTGCTAAAACTTGTCAAGAGAGAACTGGAGTAGTTAGATTAATACAAAGTAGGTTTCATGGTAGATAAAGAAGTTCATTTATAAACAATAGTGGGGCCAGCTAATCAGTCCTGTACATGGATGCAGTTAATACCAGCGTATTCAACTACCTAAACACAAATCAGTAGACCTGAAAGGAGAAAAGAGACAAATAGACAATTACAGTCCTTCCTTCCTCCCTCCCTGTCTTCTTTCCTTCCTTCGTTAAAAAGCCATTGGGGGGCACCTGGGAGGCTCAGTCAGTTAAGCGTCCAGCTTTAGCTTAGGTCGTGATCTCTCTGCTCCTGGGTTCGAGCCCCGTGTCGGGCTCTGTGCTGACAGCTCAGAGCCTGGAGCTGCTTCAGATTCTGTGTCTCCCTCTCTCTCTGCCCTCCCCTGCTCATGCTGTCTCTGTCTCTCAAAAAAAAAAAATTTAAAAAAAAGAGCCATCAGGTAGATCCTGTGAGGTTGGTGGTCAGCCTGCATGTGGAAGGCAGGTTTCAGGGGCTAGTGGTTGGCTACACACAGGGGGGCTTGGTTTCTCACCACTAGAGGAGGCAGGTATAAACATACAAAAGGGGAGTCATGGAATGTACCATCTGGCGTTGGATTAGAATTGAAGCTGTTCGTGTGAACTCACGGATTTGCATGTATCCAGATAAGTCTAGAAGATTCAGAGATAAATCCAGAGGTCAGGGTGAGTGTCTGTGTGTGTGTTTGCGTGTGTGTGTATTTTCCCTTTAAGCCTGTCCACTGAAGAACCCGGCACATCCACACTTCGCATCAGTGAGAACATTTAGTGCCCAGATCCTGGTCTCCAAACAAGAGTCTCCACTAACAGGAACCAGAGTCCGTAGAGAAATGCCCGACTTGGAGGGCTCTGACAGGCGAAGGCCAGGGTGAGCTTGGAACACCGCGTTGAGAAGCAAGAAAGCACTCAAAGACCAAGGGAAATATGTTGTGTGCCAGAGAACCCAGTCTGCAGCCCCCACTGGCTTTGAGCGCTGAAACTTTAATAATGGTGACTGATTATAACCCATCGAATAGACTAGGGATCCCTGAGTCCCCAACACCGAAACAATGAACACATTAGTGGGAATAACAGACATTTTCCCTTGTAGTAGAGAGCCCAAAGATAAAAGAAGAAGGCATGAAGGTATGAGAAAATCTTCATTTGGCAACGACTATAAAAATAAGTAATTCTGGCAAAAAAATAAAACGTGCTAAAATTAGTGGGTGAAGTTGAGACAAAAAATGGGATTCTACATAGCCTGAAAATATCTCCCCACAAAATATTTATCAAAGGGGGAAAGCATGGCAGAGAAATGATGCAAGGAACACCACCAGTGCCAGGGCAGACGGGCACGGCACGCCACACACGTCAAAAAGGGAAGAACATGGCATCTGTGACACTCTGGTACCAAAAAAAAAAGAAAACGTAACTAGGGTCTAATCAAGACGAACTCCAATTAAGGGGTGGTCTACAAGATGGCTGGCCCATAATCATTAAAAGTGATCAAGGCCATGCAAGTCAAAGAAACAACAAGACAGTCCAGACTGAAGGCTGGGCTCTGTGAGCATGCGGAAGGGAAAGTAAACCCAGTGTAGGAGGAGGTTGATGGATTCACATCAGGCAGAAATCCTGTTTTTCCATGAATTTTCAGTTCCAAAAACAAACTTGGTACTATTTTACACACATACACACACACACACACACGTGTGTGGGGCTTCACATGCACTAAGAACTCTGTGTCAGAGCGCCTGGGTGACGCAGACGGTTAAATGTCCAATTGGCTCAGGTCATGATCTCATCGTTTGTGAGTTCGAGCCCCGCACCAGTTCTGGTCTGACAGTACGGAGTCTGGGATTCTTTACTCTTTCTCTCTCTAAATAAATAAACTTAAACAAAAGAACTCAGTGCAGTTCCTGCTGCATGCCAGCATCAGCCGGTCATCAGCCCTCACTCTTCTTAGATGCACAGATGAGTTTACTGGACAGCTCACCACGCCAGGGTGCCGTAATGGGTACTGGGGTGGGGTCGGGGACACTCATGCAGCCGGCCACGCACCCACAGCAATGACAGCAGCACAGGGGTGGGTGGCATTTCCAAAGGGCAAGGGACTCGTCAATCTGAGGCCAGCCCTTTGAATGCTTCCGCTCTTCTCGGGCTCGCTGAGAACTGCGTAAAAATTGAAATGCGCTCTGGGTCTCCGAGTGGCTGAGTCAGAAACTGGGGGACTTTTGAAGAGACTCGGCAAGCTCTTTTCCTAATATTAGCCGAGAATAAACGGACTGGCGGTGTCTAGCCTCTGACAAGATTTCTTTGCTGTATTTATCAAATACTTAATGTGCCTCTTCCCTCTGCTCAGCCTTGGAAACACGACAAGGAGAAACAGCCCCTGCCCCCGGAGCACAGAAGGTGGCAAGGTGAGGGGAGTAGAAGGTGGCAAGGTGAGGGGAGTAGAAGGTGGCAAGGTGAGGGGAGCGGGTGGCTCTTCAGGGCTTGATGGGAACACTTAGGCTCCTCCTTTGAGCAGGGGTGAGGCGCGGGTGGAGAGAGGTCAGGAAGCATGTCCGGAAATGCCAACCCCCAGAAGTGGGATCTAAGACCTTCGCTGGGCAAAATGCAGGTGCGCTAATTTGGTGTCAGTGGACCGACCGAGGGACCAACCCCACCTCGGAGGACGGGCCTGAGAGCCAATCACAGGCCCCCCAGATTCATACTACAGCAGGGCTGCACCAGGCTTTTTAAAAACAGGTTAATGTTTTATTATTTATTTTTGAAAGCGCGGGGGGAGGAGGGGCAGAGAGGGAGACAGACACAGAATCTGAAGCAGCTCCAGGGCTCGAACCCACAAATCATGAGATCATGACCCGAGTCGAAGTCGATGTTAACCCACTGGGCCTCCTCGGTGCCCCCAGGCTCTATTTTTGAAGTGGCCGTGACCGCTCAGGGGCCCTGTCTCCAGACATACGTCCTGTAGGAGCCATTCGGCCACTCTCCCGTCAGAGCCCACGGAACCCAGCTTACTAGAGCCGAGGCTGGGCCTCCTGTGGGGGGAATGCATTACATGTTGGAGACGTGGTCTGGCCACCATGGCGTCTACCGCCCCGAGTGTGCGCTAAGATCAGAGAGGGCACCCTGGACTGCACCGGTTCCATCAGTGCCGAGGAAAGGGCACAGGGAACACTCGAAACGAGAGAGTATCTGACGGCCAGTTGGGCAGCAGAGCAAAAGCAGATCAGAACGAAACGGTCACCTACTGTTCATTCAGGTGCAGTGTGACCGTGAAACTGTTGGCCGGGGTCCCCAGGACAGGGCTAGGGGCCCTGGGGAGGAAGAGGGCTCAGGGCAAGTCCGCCCCGACGGGCTCCCTCCCTTCCCACTGTCAGCAGCTGCCACCACACAGGCCACAGCTCGGCTCCCTTGCGGGGAAAGCCAGAAACCTGCGAAGGCGATCGATCCTGGCATCACAGAAGGGCCTCGTTAGGATGGCCGACGACACAACCCGGGAGCCCTGAAAATTAGGCAGTAGAACTCAATCATCAATCACTGTGCTGAAAGGTCAACGTGGGGTGAGCATGCTGTTGGTGCATTTACCCCATCAGCGTTCAAACCGAACATGAGGCGCAGAGGGAAGGGTGGGTGGGCCACAGCGGCGTGCGCGGGGCCCCGGGGACCGCAGCACCACTGCCGGCTCCGTCCCACAGGCAGCCTGGTAGCGCTGGGAAGACAGGAGCTCCCGTGGCTCTCAGCGACCCCTCCTCCTGTTACACAGACCGGCTTCTTTCCTTCAGAAGCGCATACGCTGCTGATCAGTCATCAACGCCCAACTCAGACCAGAGAGACCACGACTCCAAACAAAATACAGTACAAATTTATTGACTCCAATCATTCTTAGTCAAGATTTAAGCAAAGGAAACAGACAACAGAATTGGATACAAAAAAAAAAGCAACGGATTAACGTTAGATAGAAATCCTATCTTACCATGAATTTTCAGTTCCAAAAAGCTCATTCCTAAATAAAATTGAATAATGATTTAGTCTGCTAAGGCATTTGACAACAAAATACACGCAATTTGTGTACAGCCATCTTTGCTTAGTAAGAATTTATTCGATGAAAACGTTTTAAGTATTGGGTTAATGTAAGAAATCATCACCTTTAAAAATTACTATTAACCAAGAACTTTGTGGACAATTTGAGAACAGCACTAATAAATGATGAGGGAGCACTGAAATCATTTATTTTCAAGATTTACAGTAAAATACTTTGGTTCCCAAATGATGGTCTCTGAAAGGAATTTCTTAAGAAACCAGGCATTCGCCCAGGTCTCCTCCTCCAGCAGGCGGCACGACCTCTGTCCCCGCTCGCAGGAGCCTGCGGAGAAGCACCGAGCCAGCGCGCTGAAAATTAGGGAGACATAAAATCTCTTAAAGTGCTAAAGCCACAAAAGAAAACCCGATTTTTTAGACTAAAAATAAAATAAAATAAAGCCAGTGTTAAAGAACTTATTAAATGTATTATTAGCATTATTTAAATAATAATGCTTTTCACAATTATTACAAAAAACATTGATGAGACTTCAGAAATTGACCGTGACAAAACGGACTTGGAAGGTTCCAATATGAATTAGTGCAATTTATAAAGAACCTGTTATACATGAAATCTAATTATTTTTGTAGTAGAAAAATTCAAATACCTTTCCTAGTGCTAAGGTTCTGGATTCTGGTCGGGTACACACATACACACACACACACACACACAGGGAACAAAGGCCTACTTTAGGCTAGCGGCTTCTCGTCTGTCTCTCACCCGCACGGATCCCTGGCCTGTAGAGGAAAATCTCCCCCGCTTCCAGGAAGAAGGGGCTTATTCTGGTCTCCCAGCTTCTACCGTCATCAGCACCAATGGCTGCTGTGTGTGGATACAATCACCACTGGTTAGTAAGAGCTGGAATATATTACTTATTGATTGATAAACATTTCTTCATTTCTGAGAGACAGAGCATGAGCGGGGGAGGGGCAGAGAGAGAGAGAGGGAGACACAGAATCTGAAGCAGGCTCTAGGCTCCGAGCGGTCAGCACAGAGCTTGATGTGGGGCTCAGACTCACGTACTGTGAGATCATGACCTGAGCTGACGCTGGATGCTCAAATGACTGAGCCCCCCAAGTGCCCCTGGAGTCTATTTTTTAAGAGGCTATGAACAATCCACTCCAAAATAGAAAGCCAAGAACCACATACATGTCCCCACAAATGCAAAATGACCTCACAGTTCAGCTCTTAGCTGCGTATCTTGATAAAATGCACACTAGCCATAACTGGTTTTAAAGGCGAATATTCTATTTAGGTTGAAATATTACTATAAAAACGCTCGCTATTTGTAACGTCCGCTGCTTACTGTGATGAGGAGGCACCGGAGGCTGCCTTCCCGCCCTCTCCCACATGAAGTAAATGGTTCAACACAGCAAGTTCTTAGATTAACAAAGAATATATTAAAACATCTTACATTCTTTCCACAACGGCATTTAAAAAAAGGCATCCTGAATACTTACGAGGAATAATGAGCTTTCTACATTTTTAAAAGTTAATTCTAATCAGAAAAAACATGTTCGACACCACCTTTCTGAGCTAGAGTTGTAACAAAGAAAGGCCCACTGGTCTCACACCAAGGATCCGCCTGCCGAGAGCAACATCCTTACATGAAGCAATTCGCGTGTCTGTCTTTACTCCCTCACATTTAAAAGAGTCACGGGAGTGGAAGCGTATTTTATTTTTTGACCACCAAAATAAACTCTTTCGGCCTGACGCTCGGAAGGTACAGTATAAAAAGTAATAGAAAAACCAGAACTATGTTATAAACGTTTTTGGTTCAAAATTTTATTTGAAATCTTACGTTCCTTGCCTAGACAAATATGGGAACTAACAGGACAAACACTGGCAATTTTCAAAATCTAACCAAGACGCTGAGCATGTATTTAGATCAAAAATATTTTTTTTTTTTTTTTTACTGATTAACATTATTAAAAAATCTTCAAAAACGTAGCATCAAGGTTCAAGTCCTGGGACACTGAATTTGCAATGCCAAGACGCTGTGCGCCGCGGGACCGCCACTCGCACTCTGAGAGCCGGAAGCAGGGGTTACTCCGAGGGAACCTGTCCTTTGGAGGAGGGACAGCTACCAAATAGCACGTTACACAGGGGGTTCACTTAACAAACAAAAATCCATCCTGATGTTTCACGTGAAATTATAAGCTTTAGTTTTATCTTTCAAATGCATAGATTTCTTCAAGAAAGTATAAAGAGGGCAGCCTTCGGTAACTGTGACTTCATTTTATTTTTCTTTCTCCATCAAATTTAAGTAAGAACAAAAATTGGAAGTGACCACTCAAAAATACTTTGGGACTCGTGATACTTTTCAAGTGAAAATTAAAAAAAAAAAAGGTAAAATTTCATATGCAATTTCTCGAACCTACAAAGTCAGTTACTATTTTATAGAAATGTTTGTGTTTCAATAAAAAGCGAGGCATCCTTCCTACCGCTGGTATGGAATGTGGGTGACGAGACCCAGCCCAGGAATCTTCTCTGTGGCGGCAGGATACGGTTCGACACTCAGCAAATTACTTCTTAGTCACGGTCTCCTTTTTTATTTGAAAGAACAGCTTGCAAAAAAAGAAATGAATAAACTTGGGAGTCTTCCTCCACAACACCAGCGGACACGGATTTTGCAGTTTCAACAGTATTCCCACTTGAACTTAACCTCCCCTCGCTCTTGTCGGTGAGTCGCCGTTTTCTCTTTAGCCATGCCCACTAGACTTCACGTGGCACCCACCAAAAGCCTTTTAATTACAACTTATACAAAATAGGAAAAAGGAAAAAAAAGAAAAAAGAAAAGCAGCCCAAACCCTATGGGCCAAAATAGGTAGCAAAGCCTCATTTTGGACCCTCGATAGCGCTTTCAATACCACTGACGCAGCGGGTCAGAGCGGAAGGACCAGATAAACTCCAGCCGGCTCTAACAGAAAGCCTCCCGGGAGAGGCTCGAAGCTGTGCGCCGTCAGCACTGCTCTCCGGGGCGCTGGCCCCCCGGTGTGGAGGTTCCCCGGCCTCCCGGCGCTGGAAGCCAACGCCAACTCCGGGCGGGGGGCGGCTGCCCGGTACTGACTCCGGGGGCCCGGGCTCCACGTGTGCAAATGTGCGTCCTGACCTCATGTGTCACACTCACATGGTTAAGTCCAACATCAGAGAGCACCTCGTGCCACCTGTGTTCTGTCCCAAACTCACTCGGGTTTTCCCTCTGTGGCAGCGTGAGGTCAGGACGCCGACACCCAGAGCGCCCCGCACGCCGGTCGGAATGGAGCTGGCACGTGCACGCACACGGCTCGGGGCAGCGGCTGTGACCGCGACGCCTAGCGCTACTGAAGCTTCTGTAAACTTGGAGGCCTTCCAGAAACCCTCGAGTTTCGTCTCCCCAGTCTTCCATCCTTACCTACAGGAAGTGGCCCAAAAGCAAGTTTCTGTTATTTTATAAAAACCTAACTATTACTATTGCTGATTTAAATTCCTCACAACTTTCATACCAAAAAATGTCCACGTGACCATAAAATACCAAATATTTATTGTCATCAAGTGTCAGGATAACTTATTACAGTTGAGGCTTATTGTTTTATTGCTAAAGTATCCTAAGATCTAAGTCAACACCGCAAACTACTGCACTTCCTCCTGCTACGTTGCGGACTTCAGGACATGGCTGAGATGGAACTAGAACTGAGGGGTCTGACACGAGTATTTCACGGACCGCAAATCAGCAAAAAACCAAAACCGCCTCCAGCAAAAGAGTATACGGACCCCGTGGGATGAGGAACCATGCAAACAACCAGGATCCATCAAATTTCGACAGTGGCGAATGAAGTCAGGCTGTCGTGTGGCTGTGAGGTCCGAAGCACAGCGCAGTTGGGTTTTTCTAAGCCAAGTGAGGACTCTGTAGTTAATATCATTTACCTCAAGCTTCTATTCAAGCATAACAATTTCCAACCTTTATTATTCTTTTTCTTCAAAAAATATTTTGTTTCTGACAATCTGGGTTGAAACGTGGAGGCCGCCTCCCGCTCCGTACGGGGTGAGGAGGGACAGCCCCTCAGTTGTGGCTTTGTTCGTGACTCCAAAGACTGAAGGCCGTCTTGAATGTCCTGTGGCACAGCTTGCACATGAACTGTCTCTTAAATGTGATGGCTGAGAGGGGCGGGGCATGGTAGAAAAGCGTGTCGGACTCTTGGGGCACAAAGAGCTTCTCGGTGGCCGGAGCGGGGCTCTCGGCCGCGCCCGTCGGGCTGTCGGGCTCCAGAGGCTGGATTTTGGGCAGCGGCGGGGGCGGGGGCAGAGGGGGCGGGGACGGAGAGTTCGTGGGGAGCGGGCAGGCCTCGGCGTCCTTGTGCGCGGGCTCCTCGGCGGCCTGGGACATGTGGGACTGGAAGTGGCTCCAGAGGCGGAAGTTGGTGCGGAAGGCCTTGCTGCACACGTGGCAGATGAAGGGCTTCACGGAGCACAGCAGCTCCTGGTGCCGCTCCAGCTGCTTGTGCGCCGTGAAGGTCTTGCCGCACTTCTCGCACGGCCACAGGCTGCTGTCCTTGCTGGGGCCCGCGTCCTTGGGCGCCTCCTCCTCGGCCTCCTCGGCGGGCTCCTCCTTGACGTGGATTCTCAGTTGCTTCGAAAGGCTGAGGTCTTCGGGGAGACAGGAAGAGTCCTCGGAATCGAAGTTCACCTGCTCGGAGCAGTCGCTGGACGCGGCGTCGTCCTTGGCGGTGACCGCGTGGTTGGCCTTCTGAGGCTCGGCCTGGGCATGGGGCCGGGCGGCCGCGTCGCCGTTGTGGTCCAGGCCGGGCGGGGAGGCGTTCTCGGCCGGCGCCATCGTGTTCTGGTTGTGGACCTCGACCTGGTGCCGCCAGATGCTGAAGGAGGACTTGAAGGTGCGCATGCACTCGAGGCACGTCAGCTTCTTGTACTCGCACTTGCCCTCGTGCTCCCGCTTGAGCTCGGGCGAGAAAAACCTAAGGCTGCAGTAGGGGCAAACAGTTGCGTTTCGGCACAGCCGCTCGTGGCTTCCTTGCTCTAGAAGAGAAGAGAGCTTAGCATTACAGAGGCGGCACTGGTAAACCTCCTTGTTCTCTAGCGGGCTCCCGAGAGAAACATGCTCTTTGGGCTTAGCGGCCCTACTGAGGCCCACGGGCTTTTCTCCCGGGTGCATCTTTATGTGCTGCTTGAACTGCGAGAGAAAGCGGTAGGCCTTTCCACAGTAAGTGCAGATGTAGGCACCTTTGGCTCGCGACCGCAAGTTCCTCTTGATGGCTTGGGCCTGGGAGCTACTCTGCGCCTGAAAAGCGGGCTTGCAGCGCCTCAGCTTAATGATCAGGGCCTTCTTAATCTCTCTCTCTCTCACTATGTCAATGAGCTTTCTCTGGAACTTCTCGTCCAGCACGGCGTGTGAGCTGGAGGCCGGCGACGGGTTCCGCACCACGCCGTGCTGGGTCTGGCAGTGCGTCCACACCTTGAAGTTCGTGTGAAAGCGCTTGTGGCAGATGTCGCAAGCATAGGGCTTCTCTGGGTTGTGGTACATGTTAATGTGCCGGTGAAGGCCTGCTGTGGACCTAAAGATCTTAAGGCAGTGTTTGCATTTAAACTTTTTGTTTGGTCTCGTTCCCTCCAACTCACCAAATTCCTCTTTATTCAAGTCAGAATCTGGAAACTCGGCATCAGGGAGAGGAGGGCCCGAGCCCTCCTCCAAGTTCTGTTCGGACACCGGAGACCCGTGCTCGCCCTCCTTTACCTTCTTAAGCGGCAGTCTTCGGTCCGCCTGGAACCTCCTTTTGGCCGGGAGCCTGCTCATGTCTTTTTGGTCGCCTTCAGTCTTCAGGGAGAGGTCTCTCGTGACGGACGATGCGGCCGCCGGGTCTCCCACGGTGACCCGGATGATGTCGGAGGGGTCCGCCAGCGGGCTGCGGGGCTCCATCTTGACGCGCACCTCGGTCGCGGAGGGCTCGCCCTCCCTGTCCGTGGGCTGAGAGGCACTGAAGGACCTGAGGCGGTGTGGCTGGGGCGCTGGAGGCCGGTCGTCCAGGGCGGACTTGTCACCGCACTCTTTCAAAGGGGGCTTTTGAGAGAGAGCACAGAACACGCTCGTGGGTGCCTCCCCGGACGCTGCGGACGGTCCCTGGGCAGACTTCAGGTCTATGGAGGGCGAGTAGACCGGCACCTGGCTGTCCATGGACAGCGACCGCCTGAGGAGGCTCTTCACCAGCGGGCCGCTCCTGTCGATGCCTTGCTTTCCGGAGCCGGAGCTGCCCGACGGGACCACCAGCCCCAGCTTGGAGTAGTACAGCAGGTTTCTGTCTTCGCCTGGACCGCCCCCTTTGCCAGTCTCCTTCAACACGTAGGGGGTCTCCGACGAGCTGCGAAGAGACAGGATGGGCGGTCGTGGTCTCTTCAAGGCCAGCTCTATGGCTTTCCCTCTGGGAAGCTGGCCGCTCAGACCGGGTTCCTCGTCCGCCGCCTCTCTGTCCGGCAGAGGCTTGGCGGGCAGCGCCGCGCTCCTCTTCACCAGGCTGCTCCGGTGAGGATCGTCCAGGGGCCCGGAATGCTCGAGAGACTTCACGTGGCCCACGGAACCATCCTTGGGCCAACTCTTCTCAGCTACTGACAACGTGTGAGGTGCTCCCACCAGCTTTGGGACGTGGGGCTTAGCAGTGCTGGTCTTGACAGCGAGGCCGGGGGAGGGCCGCGAAGGGTGGCTCGGCTCGGGCTGGTTCTGGCCCACAGTTTTGCCTTGTGCTTCGTTTCTGCTTTGACAAACGATGACGCTTCTCTTCTGAGAACTGTTTTCATCATCGTCTATGAATATTTTCTTCCTGTTGGGACACGTCGGGAATGGGGCTTGCGGGGTTTTCGAGACGATGTTCGTGAGGAAGGAAATCCCGAGGCTGTAGCCCAGCTCCTGTACGGCAGCGAGACTACTTTTCTCAACAAATAAAGATGAAGAGTAAATGTAGTTCAAAACATTATCAAAAGCGTCTGGTTCACAAAAATCAAGCTGAAATACGGTCTGTGACTCATTCTCCTTATTTGTGAATAAACTCTGGAAGTACTCGCTGCTGGCAGCCAAGACATTTTTGTGAGCTCGAAATTTCTGGTCTCCAACGATGAGCAGCACGTCACACAGCTGCCCCTTGAGGCGCTCCTCGTTGAGCGCGCTGAGCAGCGAGATGGCATGTGCCGGGTTGATGTAGTGCAGCAGCCCCTCCATCGCGCGGCTGGCCTGAAAGACAAAGCGTGCAGTTATCACGGGAAATGTGCTGGAAGGCTCCCCACGGGCAGGGGACGCTAGCTGTCTTTTCCTGGGGCCACTACTGAGCAGACTGTAGGCAGACAAAAACTCTCACTTAAATACCACGGGACACTGAAGTGAACCGGTCTTTGGCCCCGGGGACCACTGATGGCTGAAGCCGAGGGGTTTCAGGACTGGAGACCGCGTCCCCATCAGGAGGCTGCTGGAACTCGGCAGCTGGGGAGAAAAGCAGCATTTGACCTTAAAGTTTGTTATTTATGGTTCTTCTCCATCCGATGCTTGGTTCTATTCCTTTTACCTCAGAGAGTTAAGTATGAAGCATCAGAACTCCCGAGTCTGTAATTCTGAAAACAAAGTCAGTCTTATTATCGGACATACTTCTACATGACGTGAACTGTTAGAACTGGGTTGCAGAGGGGTGGCCTCACCAGACCTTTAAAAACAGGCAAGAATCTGGGGCACCTGGAGGGTGAGCCGGTTAAGCACCGACTCTTGATTCAGCCCAGGCCATGATCGCAGGGTCATGGGATCAGGCCCCACATCCGGCTCCTCGCTGAGCATGGAGCCAGCTCAAGATTGTCCCTCTTTCTCTGTCCACCCTTCCTTCATGCAGATACATGCTCACACGCTCTAAGAAAAAAACAAAAACAAAAACAGGGAAGAATCTATAAAGAAACAGACGTCTCCCTCACTGCTCACTGCCGGATCAGCGTCTAGCAATGGTTAGGGGCGCTGGCAACAGAAGACTCGGTCCCGGTCCTCTGCTAGACACCCTGCAATCTCCTGAGTGCTACTTTCTTATCAAACCACATTTTCGACAACTGCACAGGGAAACTCTGGCCTGATTTAAAACTAATTATTACTAATTGTAAATTAAAGGGTCTGAATTCAGATCTCTCTGCAACTCTCCTCCAATCTAAAGGTGAGACGAGAAAAGGCCTAGAACCTGGGCACAGGCTGGGACCGAGATGCCGGGGGGAGGCTGCCTCCTTCCTGGCTGTCAGCCAGCCCCCCGAGCACAGCTCTGTCGCAGACGTGGGGGGCTGTGCCCTTTGCGGGGGCTGTTGCAAAGACCAGATGAGCTGGCATCTCATACCGGGTAAGCATTTACTTCCGTCTCAAAGAAAAGGGCCCATATTCACGCCACCCATGCTCTCGATGACGGGAAGACCACTTCACAGACCATGCAGTCAAAGCTGACCCTTCACTTGGGCTTCTGTTACTGCAACGCCTCATCTCTGGTTAGACTGCAGGGTCTTCTTTAAAACAGTCATGATTTGGGGCACCTCGGGGGCTCAGTCGGTTAAGCATCCGACTCTGGCTCAGGTCATGATCTCAGAGTCTGTGGGTTCGAGCCCTGCGTCGGGCTCTGTGCTGACAGCTCAGAGCCTAGAGCCTGCTTCAGATTCTGTTCTCCCTCTCTTTGCCCATCTCCCGCTCACACTCTGTCTCTCTCTCAAAAATAAACATTTAAAAAAATAAATAAAATAGTTATGACATTTATTTTTGAATGGATTCAGAGTAACTGGTTTCACGGCAGGGTGTGAATGCAGCAACCCCAGCACGCAGCACGACTAGCGAGTTCTCCTCTGGTTTCTAAGGCTTAGCCTCCGCTGGCCAGGCGGCGTGCAGGCTCCTCAGGAGGGCCGGCGGAGCGCCTGCGAGGCCCTGGCTGGGACCCATGGAGGCCGGCACACAGGCTGCTCGGCTGCGGCTCTGACTCCGCTCTGCTGGCTCCCCGTGACTGGTGCAGGGGCGTCCCTGTTTTCGGAGGGCTGCCTGGTGGGCGTGTCTGCAAACACAGGCTTTGGGGAGAGTATGCGGCGCTTCCCATCACTCTGCCTCAATGGCACACGGTAACTCCTCTATCCGTGACTGCTCGGTAGAGGCCTTCCCACTCCTCCTCTTCTTCCATTCGCCATTTCAGTGCTGTCCTTCCTATCACATCCGGCCGTCCCGCGTTTCCCCGCACGGCTCCCCGTCACCTGTCACACAGGCCGGCAGGGAAAGGGGCTCGTAGAGCCGCATCTACCACCTCAGCTGTGTCACCAGCACGGTCTCTCGTGCTAACAATTTTTGAGAAACTTAGTTCAGAAAAGCCACAGATGCAGAATTAAAAGCATGGACAGATATTTTTCAAAACGATTTCTTAAAATCAATTTAGTGGTTTGAAACCAGTAATTCAAAAAAAGATAAGATGACCGGGACAGAGTAGAAAATGTCAGAACGCCTCCAACACAGCGAGGCTGCGCTCTCCTGATGCCCGTGTTTCAGTCCCACGTGCTCGTGTCCTCCCGTGGAAGCACGTGTGACGCGCCCCTTCCCACGAGTCCGGGCCAAGACCGCGCTCCGGGCTGCTCCGTCTCTGGGCTCAGCTTCCCCGGGTGCAAGGCCGGGCTGGGCGGCCGTCACATCTCGGGTTGTGTGGACTACAGGAGGACACGGCGCTGCCACTCACTGGACACCGGCAGTGCACGGCGAACTGTGCCAGAGCTCTACCAGCTGGTCCGCCACTCGACGTGGTGCCGAAAGGGAAGGTCTGAAGAAGGCGAGGAGCCAGGGCGATCACGGAGGGCTGGGAGGGCGGGCAGCTGGGGGCCCTGGACCACAGGGCTGAGCGAACCGCAGGACAGCTGAGCTTTCTATCAGAAGTAAAACAGGCAGTCACTCCAAGATTCTGAGCAGAAAAATGACAATGACTTGAATTGTGTTTCAAAATGATCCCTCTGGTTACGTTGTTGAGAACGGACCACAGAAAACAGGGAAAGATAGAAGCTGGGAGGCTGGGTGGGAGTCTGCAGCAGTGACACAGGTGACATGTGACGGCAGCCTGGACTGGCCAGGAGTCTGAGCAGTGACGCAGGTGACACGTGACGGCAGCCTGGGTGGCCGGGAGTCTGGGCAGTGATGCAGGTGACACGTGACGGCAGCCTGGGTGGCCGGGAGTCTGAGCAGTGACGCAGGTGACACGTGACGGCAGCCTGGGCGGCCAGGAGTCTGAGCAGTGACACAGGTGACAAGTGACAGCAGCCTGAACCGGCCGGGAGTCTGAGCAGTGACAGAGGTGACACGTGACGGCAGCCTGGACTGGCCGGGAGTCTGAGCAGTGATCCCGGGGAGACAGGATGGTCCATGGACCGCGGAGGCAGCAGGGGAGGTGAAGGCGGTTACTGGGACTCCGGATGGGTTGACCGTAGCAGATGGAAGGGGAGGACTTAGCTCCACGGATCCTACCGGCACAGCTGGAAGGAGGTCCTCACTCGAGACGAAGTCTGACAGAAAAACTGGTTTGGCTGTTCGTCAGGAATTCAGTCGGCATCCTAGCTGTGAGCAGGAGCTCGCTCACGGACGTGCCCCTCACGCTCCGCGTTCCCTGGGCTTCCTGGGCTCACTCCCCCAACACACATCCGCTCTGAATTCTCGCCTCAGCATCGGCTTGTGGCGGGATCCAAACGAAGACATCCAGGGAACATGAAACCACAGGTACAGAGCAGAGGAATGAGTGAGGACAAAACCACGGGAGGACTTCCACGTCCCCGGCCACGCTGCAGACGCGACTCTGCACGTCATCTGTCCCTACCACCGCGGGCCACGGACACCGCTGTTCAGCACAGTTTCCTTCTGCTGCTTTTCTCAAATTAGCATGATTGCTGGTTTTGTTCTAAGTCACTACTTGATCCCTTGAACCACAGGTTCCTATACTCTTTGAGCAAAAACATCCAGGAATTAGGAAAAAACAAGCCCCTCAGAGTGGGGCCCGAGAGAGAAGTAATCGCCCATCCCTGAAAAGTGCTGAGACGATTCATCTGGCTTCAGCCCCGTTTAGAGTCCCCATTGGACCACGCATGCGGGAAGCAGCCCAGCACACTGTCCCCACTTGTCAGTGGGGGGCGCTGCTAAGGGGCCTCTGGCTCCGCCGACCGGGGCGAGCACCGGACCCCCAGCAGCAGGCAGCATTAGCGAGCTCACTCTACTGTCACCGTGACCCGGTTTGTGCACGGTGACCCTGGCAGGCAGCACTAGGGTTACTTTAGAGGCAAGGAAACAAGGCCCAGACAGCTAGTAACTTGGTGCAGGTCACCTGCACGGTAAACGGCCGAGCAGGAGCCACACCAGGTGATCCGGCTCCGGAGGCCGTGCTCTTTAACCCCAACAGCGTTACTGCCGCCGGCTTCCTCCCTCAGCTCCCACGTTAACATGTGAGCCGGGCGCTGTCCAAACCCTCGTTTTATAAACGAGGACACGGAGGCACTGAGCAGTCACGCCTGGTACCGAAGGGGACTCGGTGAGGAGCGGGGTGAGCTGGGAGTCGGGTCCCAGAGCCTGGAGGCCTGACAAGCACCATCCCGCCTGAGACACTTGTGTGGGACCGGGATGAGCCAGTCTGTCACCACAGGCCAGTGAGCTGAGCACCACGCGGAACTCGGGCGGGTGATGGCATCAGGCGCAGCAGACAGGGAGGTCAGGGAAGGCACTCTGCAGAGCAAGCAGGGGTGGGCAACGCAGGAGGGGTCGGGAAGGAAGGGAGAAGGGCATTTCAAGGACAGGAAACAGGTTAGATGAAGTGCCCGGCGGAAGGCAGGTGATGGGCAGCAGAGGGGAAGGAGGCATGAGGGCCCTGAGGGCTAAACGAAGACCACTCAAGGCCCTTCGAGGAGACGCAGCTCTTCCGTCCTGCCCAGCGGCCGGGGACAAGGCCCCGAGATGCGTGCAGTGATGGGGCGGCGCACTTAGTGCATGCACATCTCTCATCCTCCAGGCTTTTACCTCTGTGTTTATTAAAACTCAGGATAGAGGGACCCTTTCCTGGTCTGGCTGCAATCAATGAACAATTTGGATTTTTGTGTTTGAATGACAGAAGGTATATTTATTGAGCTATACAATGTAACTGAAAATACAAAACGCTACATTAAAACGCAGGCAAAAGCGGGGTGGAAATCACAACTGCTGAGCTTCCCAACACAACCCGGCCAACACCCTCTGCAGCCAGTGGGTGTGTGGCCCGAGCGTCCAAGCCCCTTCGCCTCTGCAGCACTCGGGTAAGGCCAGCGCTGCTGCAGACCTGCCGGCTCCGCACACGGCGCCCTCGCACGTGCGTTCTAACGATGAGTAACCAGGACCTCCGGCTCACGGGAGGACAGCACAGTGCAGAGTTGAAAGCCCTTGCGCGGAAATGCAGACACTGCCACTGAGTCCGCCCCCTGCTCCCCTCTGCCGTTCGGCCCCGCCTGACTCATCAGTGAAGAGTTCCTGCCATCGCTTTAGTCATAGTGAAAACCCTTGGCACTCTTAAAAGGAAAGTGGGCGAAATGTGGACGAAAAAAGCCGTTTATGATGGACAGAAAGAGCTGAGTGGAAACCCCCCGAGGAGTTCCAGATTCTGAAACAGGCCTGGCTCGCTTACCACTTGCATCCTTGCAACACAACCTTCCCAACCTCTGCCTGAACTGTTCCTACTTCACGGTGTTTCCTGACATTTCAAAACAAGAATCTGTACGATTAAACAATTCATGGAAGTCACAGCTCCTGGAAAAGATCTTCGTATCAGCTTCCCTGTGTCCACTCCTGGCTCTGTCACTGATCAGGCATATAACCTGGTAGAGGTCACTTGACCTTTCTGAGTAGTAGTTCCCTTAACCTGTGAAACGGGGCTTACCATACTTACCACAGAGGAGTTCCATGACGAACAAAGGACGCGCTGTTTGCAAGCTCCTAGGATGCGAGTGCTTCCTACACGACAAGCAAGCATTTTACTTCCTTCCTCTATTCCCTTCCTGAATGCCATGGTCCCGAGTGTTCTAAATCGTAAGAGACACTGGCCTGTCGTCCACTAGCTCACATTCCCACGATAGGACAGAGACAGAAAATTAAATGCGGTGAAGGACACAAATTTCAGGGAGCAGTTAATTGGGCCGAGTGGGGGCATCAGAGAGGACCTGGGGCTCACCGCCCGGCCATCGCAACAGCGAGGGCTCCGTTCTTCCCATTCCTACCGCAGGTGTTTCTCAGAAACACACCAATAATTGTGCCAGGGCTTTAAACCCCCACGGGGGTCGGGTGGGGTGGGCGATCCAGTTCCAATCCCCTAGCGTGGCTACAAAGCCCTTTCCAAAGTGAAGCGCAGAATACTATTTCGTACCAATACCTCAGATTCCTTCGGTACTAAGTGCTAAGAGAAGGGGGAATTCACATCTTAATAGAAACGGCCTCGATGCAAATAATTCCTCTTTACACCAGTGTCAAGTGGAGGAGTTAAGATTCTTACGGGGGATGGAGGGAAGGGAGACAATTTTGGAAGAGAGCATTCTTGTGACGCGAACAGAAGGAAGCAAAGTACAACAGAAATACTCACGTGAGGGGCACCAAGAGGTGAGTGAGGGGCCCAGAAAGGGAGGTGGGAAGGGACCAAGATAACCTCAGATTTCCACGTTTTGGAGGCTTACAACTCAGGCTGGTGTCAGAGCTCAGATACATCATAAATCAGATTCACTGCTAGCTTCGCTCCCAAAAGCCTCAGTGCCAGTCCCACAGGAAAACGTCTGCCTACACCCACCTGACCTCGGGGCACAGGGGCCCTCAGAGCCAGGGCGCTTCCACAGCCGCGACCGTTACAGCAGAGGAAGAAGGAATGTGCGTAACACAAGCAAACGGTCAGAAAAGCAGAGCGTCTACACGTGTCTCCGGAACACACACACACACACACACACACACACACACACACACACACTGTGCAGCCCCAGACCCGTAGCTGTGGACTTAGGCCTGACTTTCCATGAGATTTTATCACTCGGAGGACACGAGATGCGCGCTCAGGTGGCTGCTACCTATCACTCCCTTGGTGACGAGGCAGGGATCAGAAGTCCTCTAAAGCGCCTTAGAATTCAGAGCCAGCCTCACTTAACCAGACCCTCCCGGGGCAGGAGTGCCGGTCCAGAGGGGCCCAGAGGGGCCGACTCGGGTTGAGGGTGCGTGTCCTGCAGCACAGCTCAGGCCCCTGCGGTCCTCTCTGCCTCTGCCCGGGCCCCCCCTTGTCCCGAGAGTGAGTGTGTGAGCTGTGCCTCTCTGCCCCAGCTCACGGGGAGGCACACGATCACGGCCAAGCAGATCAGAACCCTTCTCCCTAGAACACAGGCCTGCAAAAACCAACAAGGGCAGCAAACGAGCGGAGACAACTCACTCAGCAATGACCTAACGTGCGGTGTGCCGACCCAACTACGGCTGGCCACCTCGTTCCCGCGCCTCCCGGCCCGACTCTTCAGCTGCTTCTGAAACCTCAGGAGCAATCCTGCATCTTTACAGTAAATTCCTGGTTCCACTCAAGCTAGCCTCTCAGTTTCTGTTCTTGTTCTGAAAGGACCCGAACTGATCCATCTCCAAGTGTTACTCCCCCTTCCTGCCCCGCTCCCCACGTCCATCCTTCACCGTCCTGCCGCCGCACGGAGCTTCTGAAAACACGGCTGCGAGCAGCCATCGGGCGTAGGCACGAGGTAACACTATTATTAATTCCATTTATTTACTTACTGTGCTCTTTTTATGTGTAAGACATGTTTAGACACGCCTGAAAAACAGGGGTGCACAAACCAGACAAGGCCTCTGAATTCTAGTGGAGTAAATCAGATAACGCATAAGGAAACAAAGAAATGACAAGGTAACTTCAGACTGCACTGTAACGTTAACAAACAGGGAGCTGCCACTGGGTGGAGAAACTGGGGTCTGGGGAGAAAGAGCTAAGAAATGCCTCATGGGACATTTTAACTAAGACCTAAAAGCTGGGTGAAAGTAAATGATAAAATGTTAAAAACCATGGTTGTCTGTTAAAACACAGACTCTCTAGCTCTGTAAATCCGGTTTCAAACAACTTTTTGAACGTCCTTTCCCTTCACTGACTCCTGTGTGAGAGCTTCCCGCTTCAGAAGCTGTGACTGAGACAGAACCGAGGGCCTGTCCCTCCACTACCAGACCTCAAACGGCCCCGTCTACCCTTCCCCAGGATGCGACTCTGCCAACGTTCACCCCCCTGCAAAGCTCAGCTCAAGTCCAATCACTCCATTTGACCTTCTGCAGGTCGGACTGTGTCCCCCACGCTGTGCCCCATCGCACACTCAAGTCCTAACCCTCAGAGCCTCCGAATGCAAGATCTCTAGATACGGTCTTTTTTTTTTTTTTTTTAAGTGTCTTTATTTACATTTTGAGACAGCGCAAGCAGGACAGGGACAGAGAGAGAGAATCCCAAGCAGGTTCCGAGCCGCCAGCACAGAGCCCCACACAGAGCTTGAACTCAGGAAATTTTGAGATCGTGACCTGAGCAGAAATCAAGAGTCAGACGCTTAGCTGGCAGAGCCCCCCAGGCACCCCTGGAGACAGTCTTTGAAGGGACCGTAAGTGTTAGTTAGTAGGGACTTTACGGTGGGCCCTAATCCAATCCAGCTGGTATCCCTCCAAGAGGAGATGAGGCAGGAGCTCATGAAGAAAGGCCTCAGGAGAAACCAACCCTGCCCAAACTTGATCTTGGACTTCTGGGCTCCAGACCTGTGAGAAGATAACTTTCACACGCGCTCCCAGTCCGTGGCACGTTGTTCTGGCAGCCTTAGGTGAGGAACACACAGTCGCTGAGCACTCAGGTTTATAACGCCTTTCAACTCCTGCGTTACACAGAGGTCACCACTTACGTGATGCCTACTGGGCGCCCATCCTGCTAGTGCTTTGTCTCCCCAGTGGAACTGTAAGCTGTGCGAGGACGAACCCCTGTTTAATAGACCTTGAGACCCTTCCCGACGCCAACGTAATAACCCACACACCAGCATTTGTGGGTTTTCCTGTCCTCTGACAGCCCAACGACACACGGGAGTGGCAATGGCGCCTCGCATCTGTCTTCCGGAAGCGAGGCTGGTCCCCGTCACTGCCTCCGAGCACTGTACTCATCTTTCCGCTGCCTCCTAGAGAAGGCGCGGCCTCCGAGACTGCACACGAGCTTGCTCGTGCTCTGGCCATAATTCACCTTCCGACCCCCTCCGGACACTTCTACAAAGCGGTACACCCAGTTTTCCCCACCCGATGTACTTTTCTTACCTTCCCTTGGCCAAATTTTCCAGAAAGATTGGGCTCAAACGTCACTGCCTGTACAAAGCTCCAGCTGCTGTGCCCCTAGCCAACGGCTCGGTCCGATCGGAGCGGCCAGAGGACCCTGTCCACATCTTAGCGGTTAACCCAACTATTTGGGATCACCTGCTTTCAGTATCTACCTCCCCGATGAGAGCCCTTGAAAGGAAAAACCCTTGTTTCCATCTGTGTATCGCTAGCGCTTAGCACAGGCCTGGCAGGACCTGCTGGGTAAAGAGAGAAAACCTTGCCCTCCAGGTCCAGCACCGGCACCTGCTCACCGTGGCTGCTCCAGCCTCTGCTCCGGGGCCTAGCACGCAGCGGCCATGCTTTCCGCACGAACTCTGGTGGCTCCAAGGCCTACCGGACGAGGACTCCCAAACCTGTATCCCTGCTTCGACCTGCCCTGGGGACAGCTCAGTCCATGTTCCCAGGGCAGCCCCCACCGCCCCTCCCTCGCCCCTCCCCCACACCTGCTTGTCCTGGCACATCCCTTTTTTGGTTAGGTGTGCTGCCAGCCACGGGTGTCCCAAACCAGAAGCCTCAGCTCTCTGTAGCCCAGCGCCACGTCCTAGCAAACCTCACCTGTGAACAGCTCGGGTCAGCTCTCCTCATCCCTGCTGGTTGTGGGGTGACTAGAAGTGTCCCTGAGGTCATCCCCTGCTCACCCGAGGCTCCAGGTAACCCCTTTGGTGACACCCCCGACACCTCCTGCCACAAACACTGTTAAAGCTCCTTAAGGACCAGGATTCTACCCCTTTCCCCTCTCACTGTGCAGAATGGAGTGCGCACCACCCTCTGTAGTGTCGAATGAATGAATGAACGAATGAATGAAACATAACATTACTTTCAAGCAGACCAGTGCCCCAAATGTCCACTTTCTTTCTAACACCAACATTCAGAAATACCTGAACTTAAAAGTAAGGACAGTTAGACATGAGGGGTGAAGAGGTATTTACTCCAAGCATCAGACGGGAAAATCGCTGTCCATGAAAAATCCAAAACGGATTAACCCGCTTGCTCTTCCTAAGCGCGGTGCACAGACCGGGAGGCAGGCTCTCCCTGCGGACTCGGGGACGGCGTCGCAGACCATCACTGCAGGACGCTGCAGCCTCCGGTCCCGGACGTGGGCGGCGCTGGGGGCTCTCACACTCCAAGACCCCAGGACGCGGTCCTGTGCAGGGTCTGATGAACCTTCTCCCTCAGCGACTACGGCGATCCCCAGAGAGAACTAGGCTCTGAGAATCGCCCACCCGCACACGTGCTGGGGCAGCCGCCTCCCCCGAACCGCGAGGACTGGTGCTTGCGGCGCACAGCGATCGGGGCGAAGGGCTCCTGCCCGGGGACCCCCCGCGGTACCGGCGTTCATGGGGCGCTACTGAACTTGGTCGACCTCGGGGTCCGGGCGAGAAGCCACACAGAAAGACCACGGAGGCTACCGCCTGCAGAGGTCTCCGGGACCACTCGCCCCAGCCCCCCACCCCATCTCCACCGCCCCCAGCCGCAGATTTCGGACGGGGCCTTTCTCCAGTGGGGAACCATCCACAACGCGGCAGAAACGGATCCTCCCGGGGTTCTGGAGGGCACGGAGGGCGCTCCGGGCTCCACGCGTCCAGCAGGGGGCCGGCCGAAGAGGCGGGCTGGGGCGGGGTCGCGGGGAGGGACCCAAGGGCTCCCGAGCGCCGGCCGCGGCAGGTGCGGGGTGCCCCTGCCCCGAAGCGCCCGCGCACACTCGCGCACCCCGCGTCCCCGGCCCGTCCCCACGCCTGCACTAGACGCGAGCACGTGCCCTCGGCCGGAAGGCACCCCAACGGCTCCGCGCAGGTGCGCGCGCCAAGGCCGGGCACGTCCGGCCCAGGGGGCACCTGGCCGGGCTGGGGAAAGACCAGCCAGGGTCGGAGCGTGCGCAGTGTCGAGGGCGAGGCCAAGTGCGGGCAAGGAGCATGCGCGGTGTGAAGGCACAATCGGCTACGTGGGAGCCTGGGGCATGCTCGGTGAGAGCCCGGACCCGGCGCACGCGCAGAAGCGCTCGGAACCCGCAACCCGCCGGTGGAGAGGAAAAAAGAGGAGAGAAATCACCTCAGAGTTACGTCAGGAAAGGCCGCGTTTGGCGAGGAGGCTGTGGCCTCCCGCGGGGTCCCGCAGTTCTTCTAGGGCGAGGGGCGTGACAGTTACTCACCGGTCTCCAGCCCCGAGGCAGACGCCAGGCCCCTTTCCGCTCACACTCGGCTCGCGCGCGCCGCAGCCGCCGCTGCCGCTGTGATTCCATCCATCTTGAATTTGACGTCATCCCACACCAGGGATGAGGTCATCGCAGGCAGCGCTCGTCACGTGCGCGGCGCTGTGATTGGATGCCGGGCGCCGGGGGGGCGGGGCGAAGGAGGTGCGCCGCGCCGGGGGCGGGCGAGGGCGGGCCTGACGGGAGCCCCGCCGCCGTCCGCGTCCTTCCGCGCCCCTTGGGCGCCTTCCGCCCGGGGGCCCCGCGTCCGCCCGCGCCGTTTGAGCGCCTGCTCCGCGCTGGCCCCGCCGCTTCCCCGGACCGAGGAGCTGTGCGGGCCGCCGTGAGGCTGCGGAGGGGACGGGTGGGGCGCGGGGCGTCTCCCCGCGGTCGTTCGCCTCTCCCGGCCCGCGTGTCGCCGCGGCGCCCCCGCACGCCGTCTTCCGGCCGGGGCGGCTCGGCGCGCGGTGTGCGGGCTTTGCAGACCTGACCTTGGGCGCCCACCTGGGCCCCCGCGGCCGCCGGAGTTGCGCTGCCGGGACCGTCTGGGAGCGAGCGCCGGACGGGGCTCTCCGTCGGTCCTGCGCCAGCGGAGGAGGATGCCGCCCTGGTCGCCAGCTTCTCGTGGCTTCTGCTTGTCCTTGCCTCGTGGCTTGTGCTTGTCCTTGCGCGGCCACAGACCTCCCGCAGCCTCAGTTGGCATTAAGTGATCGCTGTGCCCCAGACTCCGTTCCTTTCTCGTCAGTGCCTCCCATGTTAATTCGTTTTCTCGTCCGAATGTTACAATTAGGAAGCTCACTTCACTTGCAGTCGGGACCAGATGCCCAACTCTAAACACTGACCCTGAAGAAGCTAAACATCTCAGGCTGGTGTATTCCGCAAAGCCGGAGGGGAGGAGACTGCGAGGTGGTGGAAGGCTGCCTTCTAAAGCGGTAATGTTTAAGGTAGACTTAAAAGCTGGAATTCAAGTCGTAGTTAGTACCGGGGCACCTGGCTGGCTCCGTCCGTTAAGCGTCCAGCTTGGGCTTAGGTCATGGTCTTGTGATTCTGGAGTTCAGTCCTCTTGTCAGGCTCTGCGCTGACAGCTCAGAGCCTGGATTCTGCTTCAGATTCTCTGTCTTTGTCTCCTCCTCCCCTGCTAATACCCTGTCTCTTTCTTTCAAAAATAAATGAACATTAAAATAATATTTTAAATTTAAAAAAATCATGGTTAATACTTCTCAAATGTCTGTTAATCTTTTAATATATTTTATTAACAATTTTTAATGTTTGTTTATTTTTGAGAGAGACCGAGTGCGAGCAGGGGAGAGACAGAAGGACAGGATGACAAAGAATCCGAAGCAGGCTCTAGGCTCCAGCCAGACCTGGGGCTCAAACCTACAAACCTGCAAGATCATGAGCTGAGCGGGAAATTGGAGGCTAAACCTACCTAGCCATCCAGGCAGGCCCCCTGTAATTTAAAAATTTTTAATCTTTACTGTTTTTTTAAGATTTTATTTTTAACTAATCTCTACACCCAACTCGAACTTACAACCCAGAGAGAAAAGTCACATGCTCTACTCACTGAGCCAGCCAGCCACCCCTGATTTCATTTTTTAAGCTTGCAGTTATATGCACATGACCCTCGTTAAAATAACTTAGGAAATGTTTGAGGAGCATGTGTAACAAATACTTTTGCCTTAGGTTGATAAAAATTAAAAATTTGTTTCCACATAACAGCTTTATTGCCAATTATTATAGTTTCCACTCCTTTTAAGAGGATGCTTCATCTCGAAGAATCTTGCACCTGAACATTTTCTCCTACAGCTATTTAAAAACGTTAAGAAGTGTCTTTATATTTTGAACTGAATGGTAGTAGAGCAAAAAGTGGCAGAATACAGCAGTGATGGTAAGGCTTTCAAAAGGTCTTGAGTTTCAGGGTCCCCTGGGATTCGTGTGAGTGAGCATACACACTTATCCCCATTTTGCAGCGAGAAAACCAGTACCAAGCTGGGTACCGAGGGCCAGAGCCCGAGCCAAGTTTTTTAGTTCCTGTTCTAGTCCAGATACCAAAAGCAACGTCCTTCAGACCACCTTCCATTCTCGCTGCCTTGTGAGGACACGTTTTGGTGCCTGCACTCTAAGCCCTGTGGTCAGGCTCTTGCCCTCACCGCTTCACTGACCTCGGGCCTGACGGACACGTCCTGCAGAACCCTCAGTCTGTCCGTTGACCTGCTAGGTTTGTGGCTCTGAACCTGACCCCATGGTTAGGCTCACCCTCTGCCGTGGGTCGTCTGTCCCTGGGACAATTGGCCCAGGTGTCTGAGCCCCGGAACTTGGGCACCGTGTCCGCTCCTGCTTCAGGGCCAGGGTGCAGCCTCTCTCCACATCTGATTCATCTACCTTCAGAACATTTCTCTGATCCTGTAGCCATTCTTCACCCCCACCCGCTTCCAGATTGCTTTCCAGCTTCCAGGTGTTTCCCTTTTAATCCACCCTCGATTTGCAATCCAAGTGATCTTTTTAAAAACAACAGTATCACACCACTCCTTTAAATTGTTGATGGCCCTCAGGGGCTCAAAGGCCCACATTCGAACTCCTTAATGGGAGCCCCCACAGTACTGACCATCTCCCCTTCCACCCCCCACTTCTGAGCAAGTCAGACTCTGTCTCTGCCTCTGGGGTCTTACAGGCCATCTTCTCACCATGCCATGCCCACCACTGGGCACCTCTTACCTTGATCTTCCACCCTGCTGTCTCAGATTATTTCCCTCCCCCCTCCCCCTCCTCCTCCGTACTCCACCACCTCCGCCCTCACCTCCTCCGCCTCAGTCCGGGTCAGGTGCGCCCTCCTGTGCTCAGGTAGTTTGTATATCATCAGCTGTGGCTATTCTAGTGGCCCTGCCTGCTGGGACCCTCTCAGCCCCCACTCGGCCTCTTCACCTCTGCCTGTCCAGAGCCTAGCACAGTGCCTGGCCTCTAGCAGGAGCCCCCCCTCCCCCCACACACATGTACATATATATATTTTTGGTATTACCCACACATGCACACATCCCAACAGGATTTCTAGCACCACGTACATGTATATTTATTTACGCAGAGTTCACATCACATCATCTATACCACCAGGCTCCCGTCAGACCTCACCATCCGCATAGCCCGGACCTGTCAGCTGTCACCGAGTCCTGCCCGTCTGCCTCTCGGGTGCCCCTTCAGCCTGGCCTCACCTGCCCCCTTGCTGTTTGCCCCTGACCTCCACGATCTCTGGCCAATCCTTGCAGCCACCGCACCGACTTCCTGCTTCAGGCTTGCGCCCTCCCTCCCCAGGCCGGGCCAGTTTAGTCACATTTATGTCTCCAAATGCAGATCCGGTGGGTGCAGCCTCAGTGTGGGCCTGGCCTGCAAAGTGGCACAGAGGTGGCTCCTCTCTGTTGCTCCACTTGGCCAACTGCCTCAGCCGTGCGCAGCTGGTTCGGGCACTTGCGGGCATTCCCTTTTCCTTTCCCACCTGCTGGTGGGTCCCGCGGCTCCTGCCGGAGCCAGCCTCCTGCCTCTGTGCCCCGGCCGCTCCACTAGGGCTCCGTTCCTCTGTTCCAGCTGTGACACCAGCTTGGGGGCTCCTCGGTCTGTTAACCTGTGTATTCTCAGAGCTCGGGGCCCATGTCCTGGGCCGTCTGCGTCCGATGGCCAGGTCTCCCTTAGAAACTGTGCGACGACGGTGTCTGATTTGGTGGTATTAGTAATCCCATGACTTGGTTTCCTTGCCTTTCTTGCCCCACATAAACACAGCCCTTTCATAAAGTGGGGGGAGAAAGGCCAATTTGGGTGAAAAGCATAAACCTCAGGGCGCCTGGGGGGCTCCGTCGCTTAAGCATCTGACTTCGGCTCAGGTCAGGATCTCACAGTTTGTGGGTTCGAGCCCCGTGTCAGGTTCTGTGCTGACAACTCGGAGCTTCTCTCCTCCCATCCCCCCGCTCATGTTCTGTCTCTCTCTCTCTCTCTCAAAAATAAATGAACATTTAAAAAAAATTTTAAAACATAAGCCTCTACATATTTGGAAGTGGGAAGTTTCAGTCGGCCGTGATTCTCTTAATCATCTGTTGCATTTTGAGCATGCATCTAGATGTCCAAATCTGCCCAAACTGTAGTTTGAGTGGTTGTCCCTTTAAAAAATTAGGATGCTTGGCTGGCTCAGTTGGAAGAGCATGTGAATCTTGGTCTCAAGGTCATGAGTTCAAGCCCCACGCTGGGTGTAGATATTACTTAAATAAATAAACTTAAAAGGAAAATTAGGTTAGGGTTGAGAGCGACATATTCATTTCCTATTGATGTTGTAACAAATTATCCCAACCGTGGTGGCTTAAAGCAGCAGACATTTATTGTTTCACAGTCTGGAGACCAGAAGTCCCAAATCCGTATCACTGGGCTGAGATCATGTGCTCTCTCTGGAGGGAACCCTTTCCTCTCCTCTTCCGGCTGTTGGTTTCCACGGATACTCCTGGTCTGTGGCCACATCCCTTCACCCTCTATGGTCACATTGCCTTCTCTGTGTGTCACATCTCTTGACTCCCTCTTACAGGAACACTTACGATGGCATCTAGAGCCCGTTGGGATGATCAGGAGCTCTCTCCCCGCCTGAGGGCCTTTACCTTAATCACATCTGCAGAGACCGCTTTTCCAGAGAAGCTCAAATCGCAGGCGTCAGGGAGCAGGACCTGAATTGATGTCTTTGGAGGCTCCCATTCAATTTCCTACAGGTGAGGGGTCCTGGATACTTGCTGGCAGCAGGGGAAGGTCTTGGAAAAGCACGTGACAGAGAAAGAAGAACCAAAGAGAACGTGGCTGGGAAGCGGGGAAGTATCCAGATGCTGTAGCGAACGCCGCATCGAAGCCTCAAGCAGGCTCAGCACTGGAGCAGGCGGGCGGCCGCCGCCTTGCTGGCGGGGTGGAAGTGACTTGCTTGCATATTTTCGGTATTAGGTTCTGAAGATCGTATACGAATGCCTGAGCCCTGCTAACGCTCTCATGGCTGCATCCCGAACAGCCGCCAACGGTTCGCAAAACATATTCTTCTCCCATTGAGGACAGCCTTGTTTCAATTCCCTGCACCCCACCCCGTCGGTCATGGAGGGGTGTCACACTTGCACACCCCCATTGACGATGGAGGGGTGTCATGCTTGCACCCCACATTTCCCCCTCATTGATGCTAAGTATCACTCCCATCAACTGCTCACAATGGAGAAGCCTTGTCTAAACATTATCACAAAGAGGGTGGGGACACTGAGCCAAAACGCGTCCTGACCTGAAGCCTCAGTCTGCTGTGTGCTTGTGTTTTCTCAGAAGGGCCTGATTGCCTCCTCCCCTCTCTCCTCACCACTCCGGTCCTTGAAGACCAAAGACACAGCAGGGTCCTCCGGTAGAGCGGACACCTGTGTATTGCATCCACACCTCTGTACCTACCAGTTTCTAGCAACCCTTCACCTTAGGCTGTATTGGGGTAGGACATGCAATAATTCTGGATATTTGAGTATGAACTGCGTACCATAAGAAAATGGATTTAGAGGGGATTTCTTTTTTTTAAGTTTATTTTGAGAGCGACAGAGAGAGAGTGCTTGCCCGTGCACCAGCGGGAGAGGGGCAGAGTGGGCCGGAGAGGGAGAGTCCTAAGCAGGCTCTGCACTGTCAGCGCAGAGCCCGAAGCGGGGCTCAAACTCACCAACCATGACGTCATGACCCAAAATGAAGAGTTGGACGCTTAACCGACTGACCCACCCAGGCGCCCCAGAAGGGGTCTCTTACGTGCTGTTCCGTATGATGCCATCATGAAAGTTGATGAGAAATATAGACCCTTTAAAATCTGTACCATAGGATTCTGGGGGTAAATAAGGACAGATCTGTACCCCCGAAGCCTCACACCGGGGTGAAGAATGACAGTCTGTGTTGAACAAGTGTCCGTCCTCCGCTGTGATCTGGTCTGGCCAGGCACCCTGCTCTCCAGGCATGAGAAATCCCTCCTCACCAGGAAGGCGAGGCGCCTAAGGCCTGAGGAGCAGGAAGCGGGTTGGATTCACGTCTGACAGTGAAGTCAGCTCTGAAAATATTCCAGATGTTTAGAGTAGAACTCGTTAGCTGTTAAGCCCTTTATCTTTTTCTCCTAGGGGGAGGGGTGAGTCAGGAGCCCAGAGCTTCTGTTAGATGATGTGGGAGGGGGAAAGGTGTGTGCCGAGAGGGAATGAGTTGCCAGGCAGACGAGACGGAGGGATTTATACCCCACGCCGGTGTTCAGTGATCTGCTTGTTTTATAAACAGTGAGGTATGTGGGGTGTGGATCGGGTCTGAATCTTGGACGGCCTCCTTTTCTCCCACCCTGCCTCAGCGTCCTGATCTCTGTGCCTGTCATGGCCCAGGCGTTGGGACCACAAAGTTGAATACTTGAAGGTCCCTGCCCTCGGAGCTGTGGCGTCCTCTCTGGGGAAAGAGCCAGCAGCCACGTGGTGAGTGCTGCGAGACTCGTGTGTGCTCGGGACTGTGGGGGAAGGCCGCTCTGCCTCGCCCAGGGCCCAGGACGGACGGACGGACGGACGTGGGGCGGGCCTGATGGGGGAGGTGGCCATGCCACCCTCTGTCCTCCCAAGGGCCACGAGGACGAACTCTGGAATTAAGCAGTAACCCCCTTCCCGTACAAGCGCCACACAGCAAGAGGACTCAGCTTTACCCCTGACACGGACTGTGCTGATTCTGGGACAGGCAAGAGGGAGCTGACCTACATTCTGGATTTCTAGATGAAGACACCGCATTGGGAAAGCAAACAATGAACTCACCAGAGGGCATTGCAGGCTGGAAGGCCCTTTCCAAAACAGCAGCTTGGTATCTGACCCAAACTGGCGTTGTTTCTTACAGCGACATGTCAAGACAGCCGGCCACATTTGTCCCATGTGACATCAAGCTTCCTGAGGTTCCCTGCACATTGTGGATGGATGGTTAAAACGCGGGACTCCATTTATCCGACCCTGAATCTATTTTTAAAAGAATAGAGATGAGGGGCGCCTGGGTGACTCAGTCGGTTAAGCGTCCGACTTTGGCTCAGGTCATGACCTCATGGTTGGAGCCCCGTGTTGGGCTCTGTGCCTGGAGCCTGCTTTGGATTCTGTGTCTCTTTCTCGGCCCCTCCCCTGCTTGTGCTCTGTTTTTCTCTCTCTCTCAAAAATAAGTTAAAATGTTTAAAAATTAAAAAAAAGAGTAGAGATATGATTGGGACTTTTTTTTTTGTCTTTTGTTTTTTAAATCTTGGAGACTTTAGAACTTTATCCCTTCCCTTTGGGTAAGAGTCAGCCTTGCAGACCCTGGTTCAGAACATGAATCACTCTGCTGAAAAAAGAAATATGAAGGTGCATTTAAACTTGATTGGAAGAGTACTTACGGTACTAAATCATCTCTGAGATTCATTTTGATACGTGGCATGTTTTGTGCTAGAAATTTGACACCTGTCAGCATCTTAGTAAATGTTCCCTCCAAATTTATGTTAAAATATCGGTTTTAGAATTAGACTTGATAAAACTCTATAGAACCAGAGGTTTACTTACAAAGCACACTCATAAAAACTGGGTCAAGTTTTCATCTGTTTTCTCCATTAGAAAGCAATCCCCCCACAAAGTGACTCAGTTGATTTGGGCCAATGTCTGGTCCCCTGAGATCTGTGAAATCGCTACTTCTAAAAACAGATGAACTGTTCTTTGTAAGCTTTCTTTCTTTCTAAGGTGGGCAAATTATTGTCAGCGTTCTAACACTTGGAAAGTGGGTGCTGATGATCAGTGACCACGAACCGTCATGATGTCATCTGGGGTCTGGCCAGGACTGCGTATGTAACCCATCTGGCATAGCGTTGGCTATAAAAAACCTCGACTTTTTGAATGCTGCTTGAAAATATTCCCAGGAATTTTGACTTCTGAAAATCAACTAAATTTAGAAAATGAGGTGTTTGGAATATGTAATAGGGAGCCAAAGGTGGAAAACTGCTTGGCTCTCCCCCCAAAATCCTTTTCAGATGTAGTTCTTCCCTTGCGATCAATAGACTGGATTATTTCAGTGCCATGGTCTTGTCAGCAAGGTAATAGTTATTCTAAAATTCATTGTTGTGCCCTTTCCCCTGGGATTGAAGTTAGCGCAGCAGAATTCTGTATTAAAGGGAAGCACGAGGGGCTCCTGGGCGGCTCCGCTGGCTAAATGTCCGACTTCTGATTTCAGCTCAGGTCATGAGCTCTCAGTTCGTGGGATCAAACCCTGTGTCAGGCTCTGTGCTGACACCGTGGAGCCTGCCTGGGATTCTCTCTCTGTCTCTCTCTCTGCCCTTCTTTGGCTCATGCACTCCCTCTAAGTAAGTAAATAAATAAACATTAAAAAAAAATAAAGGAAAGCAGGAAAGGGACTGTCACGCGCCCCCAGTGAAGGCGCACATGGGATGCTGTCCCAACGCCGGCTCCATTCAGTCAGAAAGCAAAGTTAATCATCATTATGAAGCAGGTTCAGGATTCCAAACTCGGTGACATTTCACCATGCGGTTAGACTTGGCTTCTTACATGGCAGACAGAGCGGAGCAGAACATGGCCACACAACACACAGGCTGGCAGCGGGCGAAGGGTGGAGGAAGGTAACGAACCCAGCGCGAGGCCGATCTGTGGGCGCGAGGTGGAGATAAGACCTCCGTCGTGGCTGGGTCAGCACTGGGCACTCCCTGGTTATCACGGTCGAGCAGTGGAGGGTCTCTGTCCTGTTGGAGATGAACCGGGCGGAGTCTTCGGTGGAAGCTGCCCCTTTCGAAGTGGTCAGATTCAGAGGGGTCATGTCTGAGGAGTCCGGCAGTTCCCTGCAAAAACCCTTCGTTTTGAAAGGGCTGTCATCAGACCTCCTCTGCTCCTGCCGATTATCAGTCCCGGGGTGTCCCCGGCCCGTGCTGTCTTGCTACACTACCTTGACCTTGACCCAGGCCCCTGCTTGACATGACTGACTGCCCTCACTGCTTTCATGTCTCTTACTGGTCAGTAGGTGACTGGCCTACCTGAAGCTCAGGCCGCTCCGAAACCTAAGTGGCCACCAAGACAGCAATGTTCTAGTAAAAACCAGTTATTTTAGTATAAACTAGCCTTCAGGACCGCATTGCTCAGATAATGTGTTAAATGGGCCCACATATGTAAAACAACGTAAGGAGACGACAAGCAAAAAATTGGACCAGTGACTCATCATCAAATATAAGGACAAAACGCCACAGAGCAAAGTTGAGCTATGTTAAAAGTTGAGAATGTTAATTGAAACTGAAATGCCTTCAAGTCTGAGGGGTGATATTAATCATACAGTGAGGGAGGAAGCTTCCCTCAATGGCGGAGGAACCATGGTTTGATTTTGGTTTTATTTTATTTTTGAGGGAGAGACAGAGCGCTAGCGGGGGAGGGGCAGAGAAAGACAGAGGGAGACACAGACTCCGAAGCAGCTCCAGGCTCCAAGCTGCAGCACAGATCCCAACATGGGGCTCGAACTCACGAACTGCGAGATCATGACCTGAGCCAAAGTCAGAAGCTTAACCGACTGAGCCCCCCAGGCGCCTCTTATGGTTTAATTCTGAAGTTAAGGAAAATAAACAGAGAAAGCTCCACGAGTGGCATTGAGTGCAGTGCAAACCTGAACCGTGGTGGTTCCGCTGGTCACGACGGGTCTAGCTGAGACACAGCCACAGGTGTACAGATGTTTGTTTTTTCAGTTTTATAAAGGTGGGCGCCGGGAGGTAGAATATTAGAAGCTCAGAGCAGGGTGGTGGGGACCGGCGCCTGCTCTTTCAACTTAGTGACCGGGTGACCTTGGGCAAGTCCCATCCCCTCCGAAACCTGCAGCTTCCTCCTCCCTTGTCCCGGGAGCCTTGGGAATTTCACCTCCTGAGCTCCTGTGGGTCAAGTGTGAACAGCAAGTGAGATAAAGGTCAAGTGCTTAGCACTACGGGGCATATGATAGGGATTCAACAAGAATTAGAGGTTATAGCTACTTCCACTCCTTGCTCACATTACTACTTTGCAAATTGAAAGCCCTTCCAAGGAAAATAATCAGGTCTGGAACGAGCCCAGCCCGAAGCCGTCCTGGAGCAGCCGGCCACGGGGACTTAGCGAGATGCGCAGGATGAAACACGACCAGTCTGGGAAGATGCTGCTTGGGACGGGACTGAGTGTGCGCTGAAAAAACAATCCAGCGGATGAGTAGGAAAGGTTATAAAATGAAGGCAGAAGCCCTCGTGTGACACGGCCCATGTGGTGAGACACTGATGGAAATAACTTGCCCAAAACTCTCTTATGTTCCCAGCCGAAAACAATTACGGCCGTCGGAAAGCCAGGGATCGTGAAAATCGGTGCAAACAGAAAGATGCGAAGAAGACATTCCACACACGGCTATAATAGTTTAAAAATAGAATGTTGGGAAAGCTTGCTAATTAAGGAGATACTAAGTTTGCGCAAGGCAGAAAGTTGAAAAACGTGTTCTGAGCAGAGCCGTATTCGGGAGCCTGTGCAGAGCCGACGGAACAGGCGGAGGCGGCGAGGCACAGGGCCAGCCATGACAAGAGGTGCGCTGCCCGGCTGCGGTGGCATCCTGGGGGAGGCCGAGCAGCAGGTGCAGGGGGTCCGCAGCGTCTGCAGGGTACGCTCCTCTCACACTTCATCCTGTGACCCCTGACACCGGCTCACCAAGCATCTCCGCGTTCTTTTCGGTAGCGAAACCTTACTGAATTATAGGAATTACCAAATCAACCATGGGGGATACATAGATTTGAAAAAAAATCAGAGTTTTTTGATACACTAATGGCCCAGCTGGGTTGTTTTTTATTTATTATTTATTTTGAGAGAGAGAGTGCAAGTGGAGAAGCGAGGAGAGAAAGAGAATCCTAAGCAGGCTCTGCACTGTTAGTGCAGAGCCCAATGTGGGGCTCCAACTCATGAACTGTGAGATCATGACCTGAGCTGAAACCAAGAGCTGGACGCTTAAACAGACTGAGCCACCCAGGCACCCCCTGGGCCCACCTTTCGAAGGCCAGGTTGAGCGTTGCTTTATAGTTGGGGAGCATGGGTCCTACGCAGGCCAGCCTGGGCCTCTCGCTGCTGACAAAACCCCAAGACAAGGAATGAAGAAAGGAGGTTATTTCAGGGAGGCCAAAGCTGGGAAGACGGTGGCTAGTCTTTCAAAGACCGTCTCCCAAGTGCTGGAAATGCTTCCAGGTTTGCGTCGGGAAAAGTGAGGGAAAGGTGGTGGGTCCGTCCACATATCTGGGCAGCTGAAGGTCAGGTCCGTCACTGTCTTGGGGTCACTCATGCTGGGTCTCCCTGGTGCTTGTTGCTTGAGGGGGTGGGATGGGTCCTCACTAGGGGACACTTTGCCCCCGGAGTCTTCTGCCAGAGCCCAGAGCCCCACTGGAATGAAGAACCGAACCAGAAAGTTTGAGGTCAGAATGGAAGCCTGAAAGCGCTTTTTCAGCCTCTCTGGTCATTTCAGCAGAGGAGCCCCTGGGGCCTGGGACAGGCATCACCTAAAGGGCAGTGGGAGTGTCGGTTTATACCCCCAATTCCACCCCGAGGGCCACAGGTCCCTGTCACTCACCTCATGTCTCAGCAACAAGACACAGGCAGGCGGGCACCAGGCCCCAGGTCGGGGCCCCGCTGGGACTGGTGGACTGGACGGGATCCTCCTTCTGAGGAGTAGCAGATTCTGTGCTCCCTTCTGAGTCTCCTTCCCTTCTACCTGTTGAAGAAGACCTTCCCCTGCCCTTCAGGGTCCTCGAAGCTGGGCTCAGAGTCCCATCCACACGAGACACACTCGCAGGAGAAAATCAGATCTCGTCCTGTGCGTACGGGGAATCCACACGGGCGTGGACATCCCAGGGACAGGAGACGGGGCGTCCTGTCCAGTGCCAGTGTGGGCAGCGGTGGGGGAGGCGAGGAACGTTCCTGAATCCGCTGGGTTTGGATTGTTGTCAACTCAGAATAACCTTCAGGTGGAAGTGGCCCTTGTTGGGGCCGTGTACCCTGGCCCTGCCGCCCAGGCACTCTGAACTACAAGTCTCGCCTGCCCCTCGCCAGTGCTCTTCCATTAGGTAAGACCACGTGACTTGTTCGAGCTGGTGGGTTATGAACAGAAGTGATGTTTGCCACCTTGTGCTTGGGCACCAACTTTATTCAGGTTTCCATGACCATTTAGTATACAAATGCCAAGGGGGGGGGGGGGGAACACTGTGCTGGGGGGACACAGGGGCGCAGGTATCTGTGAGGGAGATTCCAGGACCGGGACTCCGTGGACTGGGACACATTGGCCGTCATGCCCCTACCAGTGACGGGCAGAGTTCCTGAGCACAGCCTGGCGGCCTGTTTTCTAATCATACTCTTGATCCACCGTTGGGGTAACACAGCTATTTCCCGAGGTGTCCTGTGTTCCGGGCCGCCCCCAGGCTGCAGGCTGCAGGGCCACAGGGGCAGGTCTCGAGGGGGCGGGGTGGCCACTCTGGTCACGCTGGACTTGCTGGCCTCTGTCCAGGGTCTCCTGCTCCTTTGCTTTCAGATTCCGTTTTGCTGGCACCTCCCTGTGGAGGGTCAGGGAAGGAGGCAGGGCCTGGGACGGAGTCGGGCCTGGGAGCGGTGTCCCGGGGCCCTGCCCAGTGGCTCTAGCTCGGCTCCCCGTCCTCCCGCCCTGGTGGTGCCCACACAGCGCCCCTCAGTCCCCACCTCAGGTCCTGGCTCTGGCCTCCGGGACAGCCCCGGAAGGAACAGCCCAGAACAGGCCTGGTGCTGGGGCAGCCCGATTGCTGGAGGTGCTGCCTGGACGCTGAGCCAGCAGTTGGTGGGGAAGGTGATTTTCAGAAGCCCAGGGCCACCGTGTGAAGGCCTGAGCGTTCTGGGAAGTCAGGACCTGCGCGGATGCACGGGCATCCGGAGGAGACCTCGGGTTTGAGGCCAGACGCCGTCGGAGAACGAGATGGCCATGCTGAGCCTGCCAACAGGGAGCATTGTGGGCCAGTGACCAGGAGGATGGGACCCGGGGCCTTGTGGGAGGCGGGTAAGCAGGCAGGGTCAGGGGCCCGCTGGTGCAGCTCCAAGGCCGGCAGGCCGTGTAGACACCAGGGAGAGCTGGCTGCCCACAGGTAACACATCTCCCCGGTCCTCACCTCCTTCTCCCTGGAACGCCCTCCTCCACTTAATGCCAAGCCAGCTCTTCCTCATCCTTCAACAGCCAGAGGGTCACCTCCTCTGGGGAGCCCTCCTTGACATCTGTGGACAGAGCAATGGAGTTTTCCTTGGTGTTCCTTTGAGATTCTGGTGCGTTCCTGGTGCAGCCCACAGGGGCGGGTGCAATGATGGGTACTTCCCTACCGGTTCCATGCCTGTTCCTCTTGGCAGCCCAGGGCTTAGCCTTGTGCCTCTGCACAGTGGGGCTTCATGCTGGCCTGGCAGGCCGATGAGGCGGAAAGAGCAGGGAAGAGGGGCGGGGCATGGGTG
>PJEM01008290.1:0-84462 GCA_004023845.1 Helogale parvula
CCGTCTCTCCACACCCTTGCCAGCATCTATAGTCTTTTGATTTGTTCATTTTAGCGACTCTGACCGGTGTGAGGTGGTATCTCAGTGTGGTTTTGATTTGAATTTCCCTGATGATGAGTGACACTGAGCATCGTTTCATGTGCCTGTTGGCCATCTGGATGTCCTCTTTGGAGAAGTGTCTATTCAGGTCTTCTGCCCACTTCTTCACTGGATCATTCATTTTTTTGTGTATGGAGTTTAGTGAGCTCCTTGTATATTTTGGATACTAGCCCTTTATCTGATATGCCATTTGCCACTATCTTTTCCCATTCTGTTGGTTGTCTATTAGTTTTTTTGATTGTTTCCTTTGCCTTGCAGAAGCTTTTTATCTTGATGAGGTCCTGTTGTGCCCAAGTTTTTAAAATTGCCCCAAATCACCCCAAAACAAACACCAGAGACTGCTAGGGAGACCGAGTCACGCCTGCAAAAGCAAAGGGCTTTTATTACAAGCTTAAGCTCGGGCTCACAGTCTCCAACCGACCCGCTGGCCACGTGGAGAGAGAGCCCCAAACAAAGGCAGGGCAGGGCCTTTTATACCTTTGGGAAGGGGCGTTACAGGAAATAACAGTGATCCAATCCCTACCCCCCCATCAATACTGGCAGTTGTGGGAGCCAATCACACCATCCGGAGCACTGACCAGTCAGAGTGGGCCCAGGACGCCCCATGTGGGGCGTGACTAGGCCTGCCTCTAGAGAGGTCAAAGGTATCAACCGTCCTTCCCCGATTGGGCGCCGCAGGAGTTGTCCCTCCTTAATGCGTGCCCTTTCAGGAGAAGCTGGCACCTTCCCCTTTAAGTACAGGGGAAGGCTGGATCAGACCTGAGGCCGGCGGGGGAACGCCCCCCGCCACGGCCGTTGGGCGAATTTCCACCACTGCGGTGCACCGCAACCGGCTCCGGGAAGGCTGGGACTGCCAGGTGGTGAGGGCCGGATCAGACCTGCATCCTTACACTCCCAGTAGTTCATTTTTGTTCTTGATTCCCTGGCCTCTGGGGATGTGTCGAGGAAGAAATTGCTGCCATTGAGGTCTAGGAGGCTATTTCCTGCTTTTTCCTCAAGGGTTTTTATGGTTTCCTGTCTCACATTCAGATCCTTTATCCATTTTGAGTTTATTTTTGTGAATGGTGTCAGAAAGTGGTCTAATTTCATTTTTCTACATGTTGCTGTCCAGCTCTCCCAATACCACCTATTGAAGAGGCTGTCTTTTTTTCCATTGGACACTCTTTCCTGCTTTGTCAAAGATTAATTGGCCATATACTTGTGGGTCCAGGTCTGGGTTCTCTATTCTATTCCGTTGGTCCATGTGTCTGTTTTTGTGCCAGTACCATACTGTCTTGACAGCAATTCAAACTCTCTGGGACGCAGCAAAGGCAGTCTTAAGAGGAAAGTTCATTGCAATACAGGCCTACATCAACAAATAAGAGAAAGCACAAACTCAAAATTTAACAGAGCACCTAAGGAAACTAGAAAGGGAGCAGCAAGAACACGCCAAACCCAGCAAAAGAAAAGAAATAATAAAGATCAGAGCAGAATTAAAAAAGATTGAATCCACAAAAACAATTGAACAGATCAATGAAACCAAGAGTTGGTTTTTTGAAAAAATAAACAAAATTGATAAACCTCTAGCTAGGCTCCTCGAAAGAAAAGAGAAAACATACAAATAGACAAAATCATGAAGGAAAATGGATCCATTACAACAGATCCCTCAGACATACAAGCAATCATTAGAGATTACTATGAAAAACCAAATGCCAACAAACTGGACAATCTAGAAGAAATGGACAAAATTCTAAACACACATGCACTACCAAGATTCAAATGGGAAGAGATAGAAAATCTGAACAGACCCATAACCAGTGAAGAAATCGAATTAGTTATCAAAAGTCTCCCAACGAATAAAAGCCCAGGGCCAGATGGATTCCCAGGGGAATTCTATCAGACGTTTAAAGCAGAGTTAACGCCAATCCTTCTCAAGCTATTCCAAAAAATAGAAATGGAAGGAAGACTACCGGACTCATTCTATGAGGCACATATCACTCTTATTCCTAAGCCAGGCAGAGACCCAACGAAAAAAGAGAACTACAGGCCAATATCCTTAATGAATACAGATGCAAAAATACTCAACAAGATACTAGCAAATCGAATTCAACAGCATATAAAAAGTATTATACATTATGATCCAGTGAGATTTATTCCTGGGTTACAAGACTGGTTCAACATTTGCAAATCCATTAATGTGATACACCACATCAACAAAACAAAAGAAAAAAATCATATGATCCTGTCGATAGATGCTGAAAAAGCATTTGACAAAATACAACATCCCTTCTTAATAAAAACTTTCGAGAAAGTTGGGATAGAAGGAACTTACTTAAACATCATAAAAGCCATTTACGAAAAGCCCACAGCCAATGTTATCCTCAGTGGGGAAAAACTGAGAGCTTTCCCCCTGAGATCAGGAACACGATAGGGGTATCCACTCTCACCACTGCTGTTTAACATAGTGCTGGAAGTCCTAGCATCAGCAATCAGACAACAAAAGGAAATAAAAGGCATCAGAATTGGCAAAGAAGAAGTCAAACTTTCCCTTTTTGCAGACGACATGATACTCTACATGGAAAACCCGATCGACTCCACCGGAAGCCTTCTAGAACTGATCGATGAATTCAGTAATGTTGCAGGATACAAAGTCAACGTACAGAAATCAGTTGCATTCTTATATACTAAAAATGAAGCAATAGAAAGAGAAAGCAAGAAACTGATCCCATTCACAATTGCACGAAAAACGATAAAATACCTAGGAATAAACCTAACCAAAGATGTAAAAGACCTGTATGCTGAAAACTATAAAAGACTTATGAAGGAAATTGAAGAAGACACAAAGAAGTGGAAAAACATTCCGTGCTCATGGATTGGAAGAATAAACATTGTGAAAATGTCATTATTACCCAAAGCGATCTACACATTCAATGCAATCCCCATCAAAGTTGTACCAGTATTCTTCTCAAAGCTAGAACAAACTATCTTAAAATTTGTATGGAACCACAAAAGACCCCGAATAGCCAAAGTAATATTGAAGAAGAAAACCAAAACGGGAGGCATCACAATGTTGTATTCATTTCAAGATTCTTCCATAGTGTTGAATATATCAGTAGTTCATCTCTTTGCATTTCTCTTTTTAAAAAATATTTATTTAGTTTTGAGAGAGAGAGAGAGAGAGAGAGAGAGAGAGAGAAAGCATGTGCACAAGGAGAGGAGAGGCCAAGAGAGAGGGAGAGGGAGACAGAGAATCCCAAGTAGGCTCCATGCTGTAAGTACAGAGCCCAATGCAGGGCTCGAAACCAAGAAACATGAGATCATGATCTGAGTTGAAAACAAAAGTAAGATGCTTAACTAACTGAGCCACCCAGGTGCCCCTTTGCATTTCTGAGTAGGAATCCATTTGTATGGACATACTACCATGCTTATCTAGTCACTGGTTGATGGACATGGTAGTCATTTCCAGGTTTTAACCTTGAAAAATAAAGCTTCTATATGCACTGCTCAAATCTCTGTATCTACATATGTTTTTCTTTCTCTTGGGTAGTTATATGTCCAAGTCATATGATAGGTATATATTTAACCTTTAAAGAAACTGCCCAACTATTTTCCAAAATGGTGGCACCATTGCATAGTCTATCGGCAGTGTCTAAGAGGTCCAGTTGCTCCACATTTTCTTCAATACTTGGTATGATCAGCCTTGTAAGTTTTAACCACTATGGAGTGCAGAAGAACTCTCTGGCTATTTTTAAGATTTTTCTCATTATAATTGATTTTAAGCAATGTGTTTATGATGGATCTTGGTATGGTTTTTGTCATATTTCTTGTGTTTGGGGTTCGTTGGGCCTTTTGGATCCATGGGTTTATAGTTCTCATCAGATGTGAAATTATTTGAGCATTATTCTTTCAAATATTTTTATAGGCCCTTATGGTGGGCAGCCTCTAAGACAGACCCCAAAGATCGCTATCTCTTGATATTCACATTCTTGTGTGGTCTTTACCCATGCTCTGCCAGAGACTGGTACAATATGGCAGACGGGATGGGATGTCATTTCCAAGATTAATTTACAGGACACACTGATTTCTGATTTGCTCTCTCTTTCTCTGATCTGACAGAAGTGAGGGACCACATTGTGAAGACACTCAAGCACCCCAAAGGGAGGCCTGTGTGGGGAGCAAGTGGGGCTGCCGGCCACCACATGAGTTAGCCATCAGCGAATCCTATCTCAGTGGAGCCTTCAGATGTGTAAAGCTTGAACACAGCTTCAGAAGGGACCCTGGCCCTAAACCATCCAGTTATAATATGCCTGGATTCTTGACCCTCTGAAACTCTATGAGATCATAAATGTTATTTTAAGCCAAGTTCCAGTGTCACTGCTTATGCAATTATAAAGTACTAATACCATGTCCCTCCCTTTCTCCTCTCTCCTTGCACATGTGGTAGGCTGATGAGGCTGGTCCACAGCTCACTGATGGCTGCTGAGTTCTCCTCCCCTTACTCCCAACCTTGTTTCTCTGTGTTTTATTCTGGAAACTATCATTGATAGTTTGATTTCAAGTTGAGTAATATTTCCTTCTGCAATATCTAATCTTTTACTTAATCCCTTTCACTGTATTTGCTAGTTTAGACATTGTAGATTTCATACCATCTTCTTAAAACTTAAGTCATTTTATTGAGGTGTGATTGACATACAAAAACCTGTACCAATAGATGTAATCTAGACACAGAGATGAACTTAGAGATAAGTAGGCATCTGTGAAGCTAGCATCACAATCTGTGCCATAAACCTATCCTTCACCTCCGAGAACTTCCTCTCCTCCTATTTATTTATTTATTATTTGTGATAAGAACACTTAACATAAAATCTATCCTTTCAGCAAAGTTCTAAGTATGCAATATGGTGGGTATTATTACCTGTGGGCGTATGCCATACAGTAGATGTCTAGGACTGGTTCATCTAGCATAACAGAAACGTGTGCTGTGAGTTAAAGTGTGCATGGACGCCATGGTTTTCATCTCCAAGAATCTGATTCAGTTTTTATATTTCTATGTGTCTACTTAACTTCTTAAATGTGAGAAATGTAATCACAACTGTTTTAGTATCCTTGCCCGCTAATTCTGTTATGTATGCATAATGTATGGATGGATTTCCAGGTAATTTTGATTAATTTTTCTCTTCCTCATCACTTACATTTTTTTTGTTTCCTCACACGCCTAGTAATTTTTTATTGTGTGCCAGACATTATGGATTTAGCCCTATTGGGTGTTGTGTATATCTCTATTTAAATAACTCTTTATAGACTTTATTCTAGGATCTGGTTATGTGACCTGGAAAAAGTGTGGGTCTTTGCACCTTCTTTAAATGTTATTAGGTGGACCCAGAGCAGTGGGTAGTCCAGAGCTCATTCTTCCCACTAATGGGGTAAAACTGTTCTGAATATTCTACCTGATACTCTGAATTATGAGTTTTTCACTCTGGCTTATGAAAACCGAAGCTATTTCTGGTAAGCTCCAAGGACTGTTCCCTCCAATCCTTTCCAGTGGCTCTTTCTCCAGCCTTGGGCATAGTCATCAGCACTTTGCTTAAGACGAGAGGGAAATCCTTCTCAGTTCTTGCCTTTGTGTGCCCTGCGACGTCTAGCAGTCGTGGCCCCCTGGCCTCCCAGCTCTGTTGCTTCCACTGAGGAAGACTACGGGCTCTGTCTTGGTGTCCCCATTTCCTGAAAATCTAAGCAATAAGCTGGGGTGGGGGTTATAGGGTTCACATTATTTATTGACCATATCTCAAAGATGCCTGCTTTTTAGCCCCGTGATTAAACTTGTTGTCTCAATATGTTTTATCTGTTTAGGAGAGAATAAATGCTTTCTTTGTCATTCTTTGTTGGAAATGGAAGTATTTCTATGTGGTTTTTGAGAGATCTCTGACTGCTGCATGGAGTAGGGTCTGGGATGATTAGAGGAGAGGCTGCACAACCCTTTGGAGACCGCCGAAATGTCTTCAGAGAGTTGCAAGGGTTTGCATTAGGCCAGGAAAGTCAGAATGGGGCAGGGGGAAAAGAGTTTGGAAACGTAAGAAAGTTAGAGCCTCTTCTGTGATTGAAGGTAAACAAGGAATGAGAAGTGAATGGTGATTTCCAGTTTTCTGACCTGACAGACCTAGTGAATCATCCCTAGCATCTCAAGGAACTCCTTGGAGTCCTCCCTGGGACACGAACTTCCACATCATTTCCCCGATCTGCTTCCCGATTATGCCATCGATTATGGTGGAAAAATGTTTAAGAAAAAAATGCACTGGAGTGTAGAAAAGACATAACTTCCTAAACGGAATATGAAAATAAGTGACTATTATCTAAAGTGGGGGGGAAATGCACTTTAACAATAGAGCTAATCAGTGCAGGCCCCTCCAAGAACTGAACAAGAATCTTTCTGTTTCTAGATAACCACTTCATCTCTGCCATTGTTGGGAATTTTTTTTTATTACATAATTCATGTTCCTCTGCTATTATTTCTTCCAGAGACTTAATCTTATTTAAATTAAAAAATCACACACCTTATTAATTAAAATACCGGTTGAGAGCAATTGATAATACATGCAAGAGAAAGCAAACATCTTTTCTATAAATATTTCCCTTCCTGATTCTTTAGGTGCTTATTATTTAAGCTTTGGGAAACCACTTTATGCTCTAATCCAAACTGTAATTAATAATAACCACTTGCACGGGCACAACAATTCATAGGTTAGGAAGGGCTGCCTCTATCCATTATTTAACTTCATCTTTTTACCCATCTTATGGAGTGGGAAGGGCAAGGGTTAATCATCCCCCACATTACAGAGAAGGAAACTGAGGCCTCGAGAAACGAGATGCTTTGCCCGGGGTCATACCGTTGGCAATTAGCAGCATCTGACTCCAAATTCAGCGGTTTTACCATTTCATCATGCCCTTGGCTTTTCTCACAACTGAAAAATAAAGAAAGTTCAGGGTTTTTTTTTTCCAAGTGGGATCTTGCTCTTGACATAATTCTGAGCTGTTGAAACAGGCGAGTAGAATCTCTAACAACAGGATGGTTTAGGGAAGGGGCACACTGCTTCTTGCAGAGTCTGGGAATGACAGCTTGATGGCTCTATCAATACAACTTCAAAACCAGAGAGAGGAGAGTCAAACCATCTTGTCTTACAAGTTATTTGGTGTCACGCAAGGCAAATAAGAAAGAATACCTCTAAGTCGTTCTTGAAGTGAATTAATTTTTTGGTGCAGAAATCAGTCAATCTAGTTTTGAGCATACAGAACAATGTAGTTTTATGTGAAAGAGCAGGGCAATATCTTTCTCTTGCTTTTAATGTAGATCTTCGATGAATTCTGTCCTGTATGTTCCCAGAGTCTGCAATCAGCCCACCTGGATGAGGATTTGGCTCTAGTTGTACTTCATGCCACAGAGAACTCTCCCTCCTCTGGACCACCCGGTGCCAAGTCCTCAAGACAGTGGGCCTACAGTCCATTCGAATTCTCCACCCCCCCCCCCCAGCAGGTTTTCATGGGCTGGCATCAGCTTTGTTTTTCTGCAGAGATGCTATGTTGCACAGTGGCCAGACTGTGGATTTGGAATCTGATGAACTTGGACTCAAATCCTGAAATCAGCAGTTGCCATCTGGATGACTTTGGGCACATTATTTAACCTCTCTGGGCGCCAGTCACTTTCTAGTTAAAATGAGTTCATGGGGCGCCTGGTGGCTCAGTCAGTTAAGTGTCCGACTTCAGCTCAGGCCATGATCTCATGGTTCACAAGTTTGAGCCCCACATTGGGTTCTGAGCTGTCAGCCTGCTTTGGATTCTGTATCTCCCTCTCTTTGCCCCTTCCCCACTGTGCTCTGTCTCACTCTCTTTCAAAAACTGAATAGACATTAAAAATTTTTTTAAATAAAAACATGAATCCAATAGCCATTAAATGAGAAGTTGTGGCTCTTACTCAAACTCCTGGGCCTCATGCTTCTGCCTCAGCATAGCGTTACATTTAGGCAAATTTTAGCAACTAAAAGGTAGCTGAAAGTTCTTCATATCTTATTTAGCCTCTTAAGAAAATGCCAAAGAAAGAGGAAAAATATGGAACCAATATACATCAGGTATCTAAATATTCCATTTCTCTCATCATCATCCCATTTTCGATGCCCCAATAGCTAGTTCTCAACATTTCTACTCTTCTGTTTGCATCTCAAATGTCATGCCTGCTTCTCTTCTCCATCCACTCTCTCACCTCTTGTCCCATGGTCATTTCTGGTTTTCCCCCATATTCTCTCTTCTTGCTTGGTTCCCAAATTCTTTACAACAGAGGAGAGTCCTTGAAATAACCCAGTGCACAGGAGCATTCTTTTTTGGAAGTCAGGGAAGTGGGTAAGATTGTCATTAAACATTCATCATCAATTTTGGTCAAAGAATATACTAATTTTTGTTCATACTCATGTACAGTGGCCTAGCCCATGGGTAAAACTCAAAATTGTACATGTCAATTTCTTTAATAGTATATTCAAAGTTTATTGGGTTGCCTGGGTGGCTCCGTCCATCAAGTATCTGACTTTTGGCTTCGGCTCAGGTCATGATCTTACAGTTTGTGGGTTCAAGCCCTGCATCAGGCTCTGTGCTGATGGTACAGAGCCGGCTTGGGATGCTGTCTCTCTGTCTCTCTCTCTGCACCTCTTCTGCTCACTCACTCTCCGTCTTTCAAATTAGATAAGCCTTTAAAAATAATAAAATTTATTTATTTATTTTTGAGAGACAGAGAGAGAGGAAGAGCATGAGCAGGGGAGGGGCACAAAGAGAGAGGAAGAGAGTGAATCCAAAGCAAGGCTCATGCCATCAGTGCAGCGCTCATGAGGCTCAATCTCATGATCTCAGTCAAAACTAGCAGTTAGACTCTTAACTGACTGAACCAGCCAGGCCCCCATACATGTCATTGTTTTAACACAGCCTCAGACACTCTTGCTGTGACTGCCCTCAGTGCGCCTACCCTCCATCTCCCCTCACAGACAGTAGGCCTCCGAAATCTAGGACCATGCTGAGAAGTTGATTAAATTCTTAGAGCTGAGAGCCTTTCTCTGATGCATGTTAGTAGTCCATAGACAAGTCCTTCTTTCAGAAGAATACTGTGTTCCACCTACATGTCAAAAAGCACTGGGCTTCACTCTCAGGATTCGATATGAAGAAGGCACACTCACATTCAGATGATCTACATTCAAGAGCGTTATAGGCTAATGAAAGGGATCCATACAAAAAAAGAAAAAACATAAAGCATAGTTTTTAAGAGACTGTGGGTAGATTTCTACCTGAGGACGTCTACCAGATTGGTGTGGCCATTCTCGGCAGCCATGAGACTGGCTGATAATGGCTCAGGGCTTCATGCTTCTCCAGGAAATTATGGCCAATGGACTTGCCTTGCCCAGGGAGGCCTACAGGATTAGGCATCCTGTCCCCTGTTAATCAGGACATGGTCTATAGCTAATGAATAGCTGATCCGGGGCATAATAGCCTAGCCTCTGACTCCACAGTGGGATTACTCATGCTCCAGCACTCTGCGTGGAATCAAGCTGAGGGTGGACGTCAGTGGAAACCATATCTTCTCTTGTGCCCCACCCCTTCCTTTGTAGGTTTTACCTGGGAGCTCGGCCTCAACAGATTACCTACAAAAGAATGTCCTTTCAGGCTTTGCAGCTCAGAAATCTGGCTTATTGAGACACAGTGTTATGGGACCCCTGGGTGGCTCAGTTGGTTAAATGATTGACTTAAGCTCAGTCATGATCTTACAGGTCATGGGTTCGAGCCCTGTATTGGGCTCTACACTGACAGTTCAGAGCCTGGGGCCTGTTTCGAATTCTGTGTCTCCCTTTCTCTCTGCCCCTCCCTCCCTGCTTGCGCCCTCTCTCTCCCTCCTTCCTCCTCACTCTCTCTCTTAAAAATAAATAAACATTTTAAAAAAAAGACACTGTGTTATAATACAGATCAACGCATGTGGGCCGGGGGAGAGAGGACTACTCCCTGGACATCCAGGAGAGCGTCACTGAGCAGGGCTCCTTAGCATTTCATCTTGAAGGACACGTTGGAGTAAGGATCATAGACAAGGGATAATGTGTGTAGAGTACCTGCCAAGACCACACCTATCATAGCTGCTCAAGATCAATTTACGCCCCTCCTTTCTCAGTGTAGGCAAATGAGCTTTAGCAGCAAAGTGACCGGAGAGCAAAAGAGCATGGCATTCTCAGACAACACCAAAAAACGTCATTGTCCAGAGTTGCAGGAGCCTGGTGAGGACTTGAAAGAGAGTCAGATCCCTAAGAGATCTCTGTTCGGTGCTTTTTCTTGTGTATGTGATAAGCCAGAAGACGTTTCTAATCAGGAGGATGATATTGGATCTGTGCCTGAAAAGATTCTGGAGGAAAAAAGGGGGGGTGCACCTGGGGGGCTCGGTTGGGTGAGCGTTCAACTTCAGCTCAGGTCATGATCTCACGGTCTGCGGGTTCGAGCCCCGCGTCGGGCTCTGTGCTGACAGCTCAGAGCCTGGAGCCTGCTTCAGATTCTGTGTCTCCCTCTCTCTCTCTGCCTCTCCTCTGCTCATGCTGTGTCTCTCTCTGTCTCTCACAAATAAATAAACGTTAAAAAAACAGATCCTGGTGACAGTTGGATGGATCGATGGTCATTGAAACAGTCAAGACAAAAGAAGCTTAAGAAACGGAGATGTTCACGTAGCAGGATCCGGTTTGGGAGTTGGGGGTGTTCTTAACAGAATTGCCCTCCAGTATGAAGTGACCAATAGAGAGGGAGCAAGGAGCCATTATAATACTGAATGACAATATTCTGGTATCCGGCATTAATCAAGTAGTAAACCGAATGAGGATTATTCCATTAACTCTGTTGGCAAAAGGACCATCATAATGAAGAGCACCACCCAAGTCAAACAGACATTTATCCTCCTGCTGGGAGCCTTCGTGTGACTGAAGACACCACTGTTGTGTTTAAAAGCCTGTCTTATTGGGGGCCCTCACAGGAGACCAGCATTCATTAGCAACTCTACAATAATAGCCAACAAGCGTCTCGAGAGCCTGTGGTTGAGGAAGACAGTATCGGTTAGAAAACGGACTCCCATTTCCAACTCTCACAAGGTTATTACGACAGCCAGAGAATGAACACTTTTCGTTTTCAGATTTACGAAGAAGCCCTCACCACCACCATCATCCATCAGTCCATCCAGGAAAACACTTTCAGCTGATTTCACCTTCTTTCCTCTGAACTTAAACAGCTAGCAAGCACGACAAAGTGATGGGAGGGGAAGCGTATGGATTTGGATGGTCTCTTTGCAAAACACAAATAAAAATGAGCTTTTAGAGGTTTACTTGTTTAATACAGAAGTTGAATTAGACTTAGCTTCATGCGGTTGTTGTGCATGAATGTGTGTGTGTGTGCGTGCGCGTGTGTGTGTGTGTGTGCTGGCTGAACCAGGGATTAGCATGTGTGTGTGGTCTGACCTGTGTGCACCTCTGTGTGTGTGTGTGTGTGTGTGCGTGCTAGCGCGTGTGTATCTGACACTGCTGGGGAAACCTCATAGTCAGATATATTGTAGTTTGTTTTGTTTTGAGCAGTTACCATGTCTTCAGGCACTTTGTTTCCTTTGCTTTGTAAAAACGCTGCTGGATGGGTATTAGGAAGACGTTTGAAAGAACAGAAAAGGGAGCTTCTGAACTATTAGGTGACTTATTCAAGATCACGAGCTAACAACAGAACAGACAACGGTGGGGCTGCGCCAGGGTGGGAGACAGAGGCTTGGGATGATCCGGTGCCTTGCGAAGGCTCACACGTCTGGCGCAGGTGACACAGCCAGGAACCAAGGTCATCGTCTAGGCTGCTACATGACCTCATCTCCCACACACTAGGATGGAGGGGAGCTATCAGATGGTGCAGCGTCTCCAAACTTGTCTGCACTTTGGGATTACCTGGGGAGTTTCCCCAAATACTGGTGCCTGAGGTGACCCCCAGACATGAGGAACTGATTGGTCTGGGGTACCGTTTTAGCTCTGGAAATTTCCCAAGCTTCCCCCTAGACGATTCTCAGGTGTAGATAAGCTTGGAGACTGTCATCTGCTAGTAAAGAGTAATTTTCTGGAGCCATCCAGACCATGTGTAAAGCAATCTTTGTGTGAACCTTGGATAAGATGCTTGACGTCTCTATGCCTCAGTTTCCCTGTAATACCTACTCCATAGAATTGTGGAGATTAAACAAGTTAATAGATATAAAGAACTTGGAATGGGACCCTGGTTTCTATGCCTTTTGGTATGTTTGAAACAACATGCCAAAAAGAATGGCATCCAGAGAAGGCCACCAAGGCCACTAGCAGAGCTTGAGGATGGGAAGACTTCAATGAGATTTGGAGCCATGAGGTCATCTGGGACCGGAAGTGTCTTTATTTAGCATGCCCACTCCCCTACCCTGCCGTGTGTGTGTGTAGGTTTTATTATAATGACAAAGAGGTCCAGAGACTTTGAGTAATTTGCTCAGTGTCACACAGCACTTTTGGGGGCAGGACTTCAGATTCCTTGCTTGTGTTCTGGAGCAAGTCCTACCTGAAGGGCAGCTTCCGTTGGAGGGCTACAAAGTGGGGCTCAGGAAGGTAGTAGTTGTTGATGCCAAGGGGAAGTTCAGGGGCTCCGGAGCCCTCCATTTTGACCTGCCATGACCCCAGTTCATACACTCTTGAGGGACAAACCTCAATTGACCAGCCAGGTTGGCACTTGTCACTTCTCTGCTTGCCTCTTCGACATGCCCTGGCTGGTGGAGAGAAAGCCGTTTTAAAAAGTCTCTGAATTGGAATCCTCCCAAAAGGGTTTGATTTGCCTTTCAGCATTTTAAAGGGAGACGTTTTCACTTGTGTACAATGCAATCAGCTTGGCCCCTCTGTCTACGAGGAGTCTGCTGCCTTTGTGCAGTCACAAACTCTAATCACAGCGGCGGCACTTGACTCATGTTTTCTACGTTTGCATTTTCAAAGGTCGCTTAACTGGAACACATCTTTTCAAACAAAATCCTTGGGAAAATGTTGGCTTTTGTGTGGGCATGAGGCAGTGGGGGGAAGCGCTTTATAGACTTCAGCTGACACGGGGTGTAGGCTGATGCGTGACACACGGATGACTCTGCTTTGCTGCCCCTCAATTTTCTTATCTTTAAAATGGGGACTGCACCTGCCTTGCTGCGTAGCTATGAGATCAAATCTGACAATGTGTATATCCAGTAATCTGTACAGAGAGGCATGTCTTGCAGACAGTTAGGAAGTCGGTTTTTCTCTGCTCTGATAGTTCATGCAGGGGGAGTGAAATCAATTAACCAGAGTGCATCAGGGAAAATGTCCACAGCTTAGTTTTGTGAAAAGCACCATACTGTAGGCTGTGAAAGTTTTATCAGGAGGCACCCCTGCCCTCAAGGGGTTTAGGGTTGAATTGGAGGCAGAAAATTAGCAGAATAAGTGCTAACTGATAAGGTAGATTATTCTAGTGAGGCAGGGTGTTGGAGGTGGTACTTATGGTGTAAAGTAATTTGCAAGCTAGTAATTGTTAAGATGCATTAAGCCTTTGGGCAAGTTTCTTTCTTTCTTTCTTTCTTTCTTTCTTTCTTTCTTTCTTTCTTTCTTTCTTTCTTTCTCTCTTTCTCTCTTTCTCTCTTTCCTTCTTTCCTTCCTTCCTTCCTTCCTTCCTTTTTTCCTTTTTTTTCTTTTTAAATTAATTAATTAATTAATTAATTTTTTTTGAGAGACAGAGAGAGACAGTGCGAGGAGGGGAGAGTCAGAGAGAGAGGGAGACACAGAATCTGAAGCAGGCTCCAGGCTCTGAGCTGTCAGTACAGAGCCCAACGTGGGGCTCGAACCCATGAACTGTGAGATCATGACCTGAGCCGAAGCCAGACGCTAAACCGGCTGAGCCACCCAGGTGCCCCTCTTTCTTTCTTTCTTAAAAATGTTTATTTATTCTGAGAGAGAGAGTGTGTGTGTGGGCAGGGGAGGGGTGAGAGAGAACTAGATAGAGAATCTCAAGCAGGCTCCGTGCTGTAGGCGCAGAGCCCTACATGGGGCTTGAACTCATAAACTGTGAGATCATGATCTGAGCCACAATCAACATTGGACGCTTAACAAATTGAACCACCCAGGCGCCCTCAGATATGGCTTTTGGATGGAGCGTGCTCTCTTTAGTTTGCCACACTCCTCACCAGCCCCTGTCATCTCCCCAACTCTGATGCCCGGTCTACTCATCTGGGCACTGCGATTCCCCCCATGACAGAGCTACGGGGAAGGTGGAACATACCCTGTACTAGCAAAGTGATTCAGAAAAGGTAGAGGAGACACATGGTAGAAAAGGGAAGACCCTTCTGACACGAATGATGAACCCACCGACAAGGAGGTACATGATGCAAGTTTACTATGAAACAAAACACTGCAAGAACTCCAAGCAAATAAAGAAAAATGCATGAAGAAAAGCACAACTGGAAAATGACAGGAAAGTCCAACCAGCTGATTGACACCAGCCAGCCGGCCCCTCCGTCTCTTACGCACATCTCGGTTCAGAAACAGCACAGCCTGGAATCTCTGTGTTGTCAAGCTTTGGTGGCATGGCACACACCTTTCTGAAATTCACTTTCTTTGGCAACACGTGGAGGTCCACACTGACCGCCCCCTAGGACTTGGGGGAGCACTAGGTGAATCACACGCACGGACCCATGCCTGTAGGGGAGCCCCAGGTGATGATCAGTGCACTCCACGGAGTTGGAGCTCAAAGGGCAGGGGAAGGATCATGGGGTCTGGAGAACTCAGGGGACATCTCCGAGGAATCAGGACACCGCTGGACCCGTGCGGAGCAAGAGGGAGGCGGGAAGGTGGGAACGGGTCCAGGGTCGGGGGCACAGCACACGTCATTGGAGATGGAGGCGGTGGCACGTTGGACATGGAGTCTGACCCTGCCGGGCTGAGGGTCCACATTAAGGAGAGACTGAACAGGGCTGTAGGGAGGGGGTTGCCCAGCACCCCGGTGGCCTGGCCATGGGGTCCCTCATGTTCTCACCCCTTCGCTTACAGAGTCCAATCCACCATTATTTGTTGATCTCCTGGGTGGCAGGCATTGGGCTTGGTCCTGGGAGCAGAGACCTGTCAAGACCTGGACTGTGAATTTAATCTGCGTGAAGTTAGACCACGGCTCTGCCACTTAGGGACTGTGTTACTCCAGGCCTGTCACTTAACTTGCCTCTACTGCACTTTCCTCACCGGAAGGAAAATAGAGATTGTCACAGCGACTACCTGGATGCATTGTGGTGGATGAAAGGGCATTCCAAACATGTGCTGTAAACGGCGTGAGCACTTAGTACATGTGAGCCACAGTTTTTCCTAAGGGCTGGATTCCAGCCCCAAACAGCTCCTCATGTCACAGGAAGGTGGGGCGTGTGCAGAGACCGGGGAGCGGACCCAGCGGGACTGGCTCAGTCCAAGTGACTCAGGACTGAACAGAGACAGTGGTCTGGAGGAAGAGCTGTTGGCAGAGAAGGGCCAGAGAGAGAGCAGACACCAGGGACGGGCAAAGGCAGCCAGCAGTGCCTGGGAACCTCAGGAAGGCGAGTGAACTGGGGGGCGGCAGGAGGGAACGCTTGAGGTTCTGAGCAGAAGACAGAGTAAAAGGGAACTTGAATGTGACATTGAAGAGTTTTTCTTTTCTCCTCGGGTGATGGGGGGCCCTCGTGTGACTTAAAAATACAGGGAAGACACAAAAAGGCTCGAGGCAGAGTTTTAAAGTAGCCACACTGTCGGGTGTTCTGCAAACGGGAGGGGCAAGCAGGAAGCTTGAATTCAGGGTTCTCTTGAGAGTCCCCGACCTGTCCCTTATCCCCACTCCGGGTCGTTTAGAACTATTTAGTATCTGTTATGCATTTAACACTGAACATATTGCAAAATACCGCCTTTCAGTGTCATTGGAGTTTTAGGAGGAGTTAAAAGTTATTATTGTTTCCAGTGATGATGAATCAAGGCATTTGAGGCACCCGCCTGTGTTTCTGCCATGTTTTGTGAGGGTGAAGAGCCACAGTGGGATGGAGAAAGTGAAGGGACACACCTACACCTTCAATATGGTAGCCACCAGCCACGTGGGGATCGCCAAACTTAAGTTTAAATTAGTTAAAATGAAATAAAATTAGAAATTCAGGGGCGCATGGGTGGCTCCGTTGATTAAGCGGCCAACTTCAGCTCAGGTCATGATCTCACGGTTTGTGGGTTCAAGCCCCACGTCGGGCTCTGTGCTGACAGCTCAGAGCCTGGAGCCTGGTTTGGAGTCTGTGTCTCCCTCTCTCTTTGCCCCTCCCCTATTCACGTTCTGTCTCTCTGTCTCTCAAAAATAAATAAATGTTGAATAAAATTAAAATTAGAAATTCAGTTTCCTCATCGCACTGGCCACATTTCAAGTACTCAACACCCATACATGGTGATGCAGCCAGACTGGGCAGAAGAGGTAGAGAACATTTCTAGCGACCCAGAAGGTTCCACTGGACAGTGCTGCAAGGAGATGGTAAAACATTGTCCCTTTGCCAATATTATGCAGGAAAGGGGATTATCTTCATCACTTCTCTTCTTATGTACTGGCCTTGAAGCCCCGGAAGCTTTCTCTCATTGCTTCCCAAACATGCAGTTTTGCCACAAATCTCTCTTGTATGTTCTAGGGGTTCTGTGCCATAAAACATCTCCAGGAGTCTGCAAACATCTTCTGGATGCACCCACATCCAAGGTCCAACCAAGGTGACTCTGGCCTTTTGTAGCTCATCCGGGACCTTTAACAGAAGATACTTTGGTGGTACAATCTCCACTTGAGACAGGGATGCCAAACACCAGGCTCACTGTGCGGTTGCAAGTGGTCAAGTGATCAGCCCCGCATGCAGTGCTCTCTCCATGAGGCCATCCCAGAGGGATTTGTCTTAGGCTCGAGTTCTCCTGGGTGATCTGTCTTAGGTTCTTCATCTCTGGATACTACAGGTAGTATGGCCATGTTTCCTTCTTTGCTTTGGCTTCCGGGAAGCTCAGAACTAAATTTCCAATGCCACCATAACAACTGTAAAGGGTCATCTGGCAATCATGGTCGGGAACTCATTCCTGGTGTGTTTGTGTTAAGAATGTGCTCTCCGTCTTCACTCTCCATGATTTTGTTTGTCTTGCCTTCCTTCCGTCACATTTTGTGTTTTGTTTATTTTAAGTGCCTCCTACAACACCTCTGACCAGCCTGCTGGCTCAGCCACTGGTGGGCCCGCGGTGGGACTGGGGAGCAGCAGCGGAAGTTTGGGGCTGGGGTTGGCCCAGCTCATTGCAGGGTGGTCACACCAAACAGAGGCCACTCCTTTAGAATCTTGTTGTCTTTGCCCCTGAGGGTGGCCTTGACATGTGACCCGACCGCACCAGGAAAGGGAGGGCTGGTGGCCTGTCTGGGCATATTCAGGCTTCTGGGCTCTGAGCTGGGATGGCCCCACCTGTCCCCACTCCTGATGCTAATCGGGAACATCGAAGTGAGTCACTTGAGCCTTTGGCCTCTCTCCTTGCAGGGAGAGGCTTTCCCAGAACACTGAGCCCCTCGACCCTCCCCCTTCTTCCGGTGAGTGACAGCCCTAATTATGGGTCAGAGCAGGGTGTTACCCCTCTCTCTGACCTTCCCTATTTTCAGGAGCCTATTTACTCATTTTACAAGACCTTGGTCAGCAGCACCGGGGGAGCCGAGGGCGTGCCCGGCCTGCGGGCTGAGCCAGGCAGCTCCAAGCTTCTGGAAAATGGCAAGTCCCGGCCGGCGGAGGCGGCGCGTCGCAACCTACATGCGCTTCCATCACGACTTGTATTAGAGTTTGATTTAATTTTTACCTGATGCTTCACCTATTACAATGAGACATAAAAAGGGAATTTGCAGCTGCCTGCTTATCAGAAAAGATCAACTGTTTCTGTAATTAATATGGAAGATAACAATTTAAAATAATGAAACACCCATAATATGCTTAGGGGAAGCAGCTTGTTGCTATAATTAGGATGAGAATCAAATTGTTCTGACGGCAAACACATCATTTATTGAACTGAAGCTACTCTATGAATGGAAGTAAATAGCACAGCAGGAAAAAAAATGAATAAGAGACACATTTCATACGACTCCGGGTCTGAGGAAGATTTAAGAAGCATCCAGACCTGGAGCTTCCCAGAACCGGACACCCGGGCTCCGTCCAGGCTCCTGCCTGGTGTTTGGTTAGTGCCCTCTGAGGTCCTTGAGATTTCACAGCTGTGATTATGTTGCCCGCCACATCCCCTCCCTGCAACCAGGTGAAACACGAACAGATTTATCTCACAGTGTGTGCATACACACTGACACACTTATACACATGCAGAGGCTGTGATACGTGTAAATAGTCTCGAAAGAGACACAGGGAACCATTGTTTCTTCTTTGCTCAACTTTGGCTGGGAAATGAGGACGGAGGGGGCCCCTTGCCAGTTCCATGCCATGTTTCCCACTATTTAAAGACTTTAAAAAGCTTTTTTTAGGTTTTATTTATTTTTAGAGAGAGAGAGAGAGAGAGAGAGAGAGAGAGAGAGAGAGAGAGAAAGAGAGAGAGAAGGGGAGGGACAGAGAGAGGAAGAGACAGAATCCAATAAAGGCTCCAGGCTCTGAGCTAGCCATAAGCACAGAGCCTGACACAGGGCTCCAACCCACGAACCGAGAGATCATGGCCTGAGCCAAAGTCGGACACTCAACCAACTGAGCCACCCAGGTGCGCCTCCACTATTTAAAGGCTTGAGTCTAAGTTCCTTGGGCGGTTTTGACCAGCCCAGCTTGCCGGTCTCATCTGTAGCCCCCAGCACCACAGGCTCCCTGCACTGCAGCCTCCACAGGAAAAGCTCGGGTCCTTGGTGGACCCGATGCCTTCATCCTCTCTGCTGCTTGGCCTGCACACTCCACACCCCTCTCTTTCCCTTTCTTGTCTGGAAGTCTCCTCCAATCTGATCTGCAAAGGCCTGGTGGCTTTCTGAGAGCAGCACTCACTCCTGGGGGCACAGTTCCCTACTGTCCCCTCTGATCTCCCGGGACATTTCCTGCAAGCATGTCTCGGTGATTTACAGCATGTTATATATTGACTTGCATTCGTGCCTTCTCTCAGTGTGCGTGTGCGCACGCGTGTGTTTATGCGCCTGGCACATAGTAGGTATAAATGTTTACTCGGATGGTGTTAGATTAATTTGGGTGAGCAAGGACACATTCTGGGTTCATTAGGCATGTTAAGATATTTTTAAAGTTCTGTGGTTTGAGTAAAATTTGAGAAGCGTTCTGCCAAATATGTTTCTCCCTATTTTGTAAAGCCCATATGTCTATTAAGGGGGGAAAAGCCATATGGTTCTGATTTCTTTACTCACAGATCAGCATTTCAGTTTTTGGGATATCTGATGTTCAAGATGCGTCTGTGCTGTGTGGACCCGTCCCTCTTTTTGAATATGTTTTTCTTTGAACTGAGGAGACGGACTTTTCTCTAGATAGAGACTTAACTCTCAACAGTACAGAGGGGAGTTCTTTCTAATGCTGTGCTTGGAAGGCTTGGAAGGTGGTCTCTCAAATGAAAACACTTCCGGCCTTTTAGGAAGAGAAACGTGGTCCACGGAAAACAGATCCCTCTGGCCAAGAGGAGCCAAGGCAGGTGACGCCAAGTTGGGTCACAGATCAATGTCTTCTTGAAGTGACCGAAGGGGATGCACATGCCCTGAGGAGATTTTAATCACACGAGCTACTGAAGGAATAAATACCTAAGTGAATGAAAGCAGTCTACAGGGACGTGATGTCACAGATGCCCATTTTAACATGAGAAACCCTGGATTCAATCATTCTTGCCTTTGACTTTGTGTCTTAACACCCGAGAGTCTTGTATGGTCTCTCACCTCCTGCACGCGGTGCCCTTACTGAAGGAGGGGCTTTGTGACGTCTGTAGTTCAAGTTCTAATGAGGAGTTAATCAAGACCTTTCGAGCAAAGTTGGCCAAGCTTTTAGCCAACCACCTACCGCCTTTGCACTTTTGCCATGGTGGGGTAGCTTAAGTGCTATCGCCTTAAATTTTTTGAAGACTGATTTTTCTTTATTGGTGAAGTAGGGGAACAAAACGATTTACCGAGGGGACATGTTATCCCTGTTGTCTAAGGGGAACAGGGAGTCAGAGCAGTGAGTTCTCTGGACGTCCACCCTCACCCTCATCACCACATACTCTTCTTACACTGACTCATCAGGTAATTGCAGTATCTCTGTGGGGCAGGCATGGCCTTGACGGGGATTCCCAGTGTAAAAGTGAGGAAATCGAGGCTTTAAAGAGGTGACATGTTATTCCCAGGGCTGTAAGGCTCACTGAAGGTCAGGCCAGTTCTAGAAGACGTTGGGGACTTTAACTGCTCCCGGTTACCTGCTTCTAAGCCTCTGAACAGACCGCAGGTATGATGGAAGAACAGGTCAGTGGAAAGAAAGAGGTGAAACGTTAGGTGAAACGTTGCAGAAGAGATACAAGGTGTAAAGTCTTCAAAAGACGTTCTCCCTTTGTCTCTCTGTTTGAATGGGGCTCTGAACACAGCCCCAAAGGCCCATTTGTGACTTAACGTGTGACCCTTTTTTGAACTTGGGTAATTTAACAAATACATTACTGAGATAGAATGGGTCAGGTCCTCAGAGAGTTGCTGGAGAAGCCGAAACAATTCAATTCTGTCTCTTTTTGAAAGAGGTCACAGCCTGGTGGGGGAGACCAACTGATTAGGAAATGAACCAGAGAGAAAAAAGCAACCATAACAATAGCCAGCCAACCAAACAGAATAAAACAAAAATGATCTGAGGTCATGACCAAAATGAAGCTATGTGCAAAGACATCTGGGAGGAGAGAGAAGGTGGCAACTATGTGTACAAAAAGCATGACTGTAATGCATTTTCAACACAGGCTAAGTTCCCTAACTTCATTTTCCTTTCGTCTTCAAAGGCAGTCATTATACGGGTGCCTGGATGGCTCAGTGGGTTGGGCATCTGACTTTAGCTCAGGTCATGATCTCATGTTTTGTGAGTTCAATCCCCACATTGGGCTCTGTGCTGAAAGCTCAGAGCCTGGAGTCTGCTTCAAATACTATGTCTCCCTTTCTCTCTGCCCCTCCCTCACTCATGCTCTGTTTCTCTCTCTCTCTTTCAAAACTAAATAAATGTTAAAAAAAAAAGCAGTCATTATATATTATATATTCCTGTGTTAGTAACAGGCAGGTCACTGCCCCATCAAACTCTCCTACAAAGGACTTCCGACACCCTCAGAGTTCCTGGACTTGCATCTGTCTCAGAGTGCAGCTTGACCCCCAAATCATGCAGGTTACAGGTCCGAGGAGACCCATAGCATTTTTCCGCAGACATTGGAAAAGTCTCAGCAATCAAAGCTTCTGAGGAACAGAATCTCAAACTTGGCAATGAGAAACAGAAGCATTCATTTTTAGATCTTAAAAATAAAAATGTCCATCATCAAGTCAACATATTTCCCTGTTTTGGCACCTCCAACCATATTTAAGAAAAAAAGGGAGAGAGAGAGATAGAGAGAAATGTTCAGCTTACCTTTGCAATCTAAAATAGAGTTTGATTTATTTCAAAAGACAAGATCATGACTTCTGCAGGCACAGACTTGCCAGCCATGAGGGTCGGCCAGCCGTCACACAGTTAGAAATCGGACAAGAATGGGAGGCCTGGATGATCGCAAGCAAAACCAGCTGGTTTATATCTGTACCAGCCCCAGCTGAGGGACCTGGGACTTGAGAGGAAGAAGCTCTGGGACCACCGGACCCATGGCCGGGGTTGGTGGCTGACCCGCACTGATCGTCTCTACAAATGGAAGTGGCTCTTTAAAAAAAATGGCTTCAACCTTCTTCAAAATACATGTACTGGTTCTGGAAGCCAAATTTCCACAAACTTTCTATTTTTGTGCTTGGTTTGGTTTGATTTCTCACATGTTGGCGAGAGTCTGCGGTTTTATACGTGCTACATGGGAGGAGTCCTAGCCCCTGGGAGTTTGGGGGGCCCTAGACCTCCTGTGGTTGGTTTCCTCATCTGGAAATCTGGGGCGTAGAAGGCAGCTCACCAGTGTGAGGATTGATGTCAGGAATCACACCTCACATGAAGCCTGGTCCGTTTTAAGTTGTCCCAAAATATTACCTGTTATTATTTGATGATCGTGATCATGGCTCTCCATTTCTGCTAATCCTGCCACCAAACTGTGTAAAATAGGTTTGATCGTATCCATCTTGCAGATGAGGATAACTGAGAATAAATAGATAGGCTACTCTTTTCTACGGCCAGAATCACGTAGAACTTAAAAATGAAACATGGTCTGCATAATGCAAAACCTCATTTGGCTGCCATCTTGGGCTCCTTAATGTGAGTGACTGTCAGGTCTCAGGCTGCCTACCAGAGTCCAGGGCTGTGGTTGAAGAGTGCGAAACTCAGTCACTCAGACTTTTGTTTCGATGACACAAATGTCATGGTTTTTAGTTTTCAGTGTTTTCCAGTTATCGGACTAAATATCACAGGTTTTTTACAGTTTGTCCGAAGTCAAAGCAATGGATCCAGAAATCTTATATATATATAATTTTTTTTTTTTTGGAGAGCACCTAGGATTCTGGAACCAAGGGTTGGCAACATGCAGAGAAGAAAGAATTTTCATAATTTTGAATGCTCCTCATGGATGGTGAGGAACATCATTCACGATACAGTCCGAGAACAGATTCTGTTATGAAATGATACAGGGTCTTCATTTCCCATTTTCTCAATCTGTGGGGCTAACTATGATTGATGTACATCCTCTGTACACGATGAACTTTTCAAGGACAAAGAGAAATTTATCTCTATTAAAATAAAAACGAACCATAGGCAAACTAATTAAAAAAAAAAACCCTGAAAATCAAACATAATGAAATGCATTTAGAAAACTTAAAAGAGAAATTACAAGAATAACTTCACAATCTTGCAAAGAGTTTGAAAGCAGAGAGATGAAGACAGAGGATTTATTATATACTGTGAAAAATTCTTAAATAATCAATTTCTGGGGGGGACTCTGAGATTTCTTGTGTCTTAAATATCCATTCTTTCACTTGATTAGCAGACATTCAATAGGAAGCTTGTAAACACAGCTATTTGTGTGCTTTAATTAATTCCACTTGAAAACTGGTGGAATCCTTCCATCTGAGGTATCATGAATCCTTTAATTCAAGGAAAATTTTCAGTCATTATATCTGCAAATGATGTCTGATCTACAGGAGCTTCAGTTGAATGGATGTTGAAATTTCTGGATTTATTCCATATGAAACAAAGTTTTCCTTTCAAATTTCCATCCCTTTGCATTACATTCTTGGGAAATTTCTCATATGAATCTTACAACTTTTGTCACTTAATCTCTATCCATATCCAGTCTGCTTTATAGCATTTCTATTGTGTATTTTGTTTCAATCATCAGAGATCTTATTTACAAAATCTCTTAATGATATTTTTTCAGAGCTGATCGAACTTATGAGTAGTTTTATGACAGCATAAATAAAAATTTAGAACCCCTTTCTGATGACTCTATTGGATCTCTTTCTGAGGAGTGTCCTGTGCTGGTTTTGTATTTCTTTTATGATATATGTCCAAAGGGGATTTGTACTTTCTCGACATCATATTGTCTGAGAGTCTGATTGTCGGTGCATTGCAGAAAATCTGTCCTTTTCCTCTGGTTTCTTTGAAGACTTTCTCCTGTCTTTGGTGTCTGTAACCTCACTACAATGACGTGATTGGGTGTGAGTTTTGGAGATACGCTGTGCACAGAGTAGGGAGTTCAGATCCTTAACTATTCAGGGTTATGACGTTTGACACCATTATACATCTTTGTATCTCTATCATTTTCCTACACCCTCCCCCTCCATATACACACACAGTCACAGAGGATGGCATTTCCTTTGCCCCAGAGAGTTCCCTCCTGCCTCCCTGTCTGGTTTTTGGCACTAGAGATTAATTTTGCCTATTCATGGGCTTCACATAATGGAATGATACAGTATGTATGGTCTATGTCCAATTTCCTGCTCCCAATATAATACTTTTGAGATTCATTCCTATTGTTGCATTCATTAGTAGTATGTTCTTTGGTTTAGTTGAGTAGTGTTCCAGTGTATTATTATCTCATAACATTTTTTAAAATTGACTCGATTGTTGAGAAGTATTTGAACTGCTTATAATTTTATATATTATGAATAAGCTTGCTATGATTATTCTTATAACAGAATTTAGGTAAGCATACATTTTGTTTTGGTTTTGGGTAAATTATTATTGTGGCTCATAGAATATGTATATAGTTTCTTTCCTAAGAAACTGGCAAAGATAATTTTGGCTGTTCTAGACCCTTTGCATTTCTATGTAAATATTAATATTGATCTATCACTTTCTAAAAAAAAACTAAATAGCCTGCTGGGGTTCTAATTGGGATTATAAAGAGTCTACACATCAATTTGGGGACAATTACCATTTTAGCAATATTAAATCTTCCAATTCATAAATACAGTATACATCCTCATTAATTTGGTCTTCTTTAATTTTTCTTAGCCTTTTTTAGTTTATAATGTGGAAATGTTATGCATCTTTTGTTAAATGTGTTCCTTATTTGATATCTTTATAATACTGTGAATACATTTTCAATTTCATTTTTCAATTAGTTTTGCTAGATTATAGCAATATAATTGAGTTCGTATATTAACCTTGTATCTCACAACTTTACTAAATTCAAATATATTTCTGGTAATATTCGTGTGTATGTCATAGTATGTTCTATGTACACAATCATGTTGTCCGTGAATAATGATGGTTTCATTTATTCCTTTTTAATATTTAAACCTTGCCAGGATGTTCTTGCCTTACACTACTAATGATGAGAGCAGACACATCCTTCCCATGCTCTTGATCTTCAGAGAAACGTGTTTAATGTTCTGCCATCTATATTGTGGCAGCTGTAGATTTTTCTTAGTGTCCTTTATCAGATTGAAGAAGTTTCTCTTTATTATTAGCTCTCTAAGAATTTTTACCATGACTGAAAGTTGAATGTTATCAAACACTCTTTTGCATATATTGAAATAATCATATTGCTTTGCCTCTTATTTTTATGTGGGGAATTATATGAATCACTTTTCAAATTTAAATAGGCAAATATTAACCCAAACTAGGCTAAATCTCATAGTTATGATGTATTATTGTTTAATACATTGCTTGCTTCGATTTGCTAATATTTTGCTATAAATTTTGCATCTATGTCCATGAGAATACAGGTCTGTAATTTACATTTAAAAATTTTATAGTCAACTTTGGGTATCAGAATTATTCTCATGATAAGATGGGAAATATTCCTCTCTAACATATAGTCTCTGAGTGTAAGAAATTTCCTTAATGGTTTCGGACTTGACAATGAAACCATGTGGCTTAAAGGTAACACCTTTGTGGGTGTTGTCAGCAGAATGATGGCGTCCCCAAACTGCAAGACGTAAATTTCTGTTATTTCAGCATCAGGTGTGGTATTTTGTTATGGCCGTCCAAGCTGACTGATACAACACCTTACTATTTTTTGTGTGTTTTAATTTTATTTATTTATTTATTTATTTTTGTTGATTTATTTTTAAGACAGAGAGAGAGCAAGAATGGGGGGGGGGGCGAGGGCAGAGAGAGAGACATACACACAGAATCAGAAGCAGGCTCCAGGCTCTGAGCTCTCGGCACAGAACCAAATGCGGGGCTTGAACCCTCAAACTGCGAAATCATGACCTGAGCTGAAATCGGATGCTTAACCGACTGAGCTACCCAGACGTCCCTTGTGTGTGTTTCTACTTTGCTTCTTAATGTATTTAATCAAGCCAAATATAAAATGCACTTATTTTCTACTATCCACATATAAATATTTTTTTATACAAATCTCTAAGTGGTAAGTATGTTGGTGTGTTTTCTTTAATTCACGGTGAAGTGTAACTTGTGAGTTTCACAGTTTGGGACTGTGAACTGTTGGAGGGGATTCACTGTGAGCGCTATCCGGCCCGGGTGAGGGCAATCACTCCAGAGAGGTTCCACGTTTCTTCAACGTATTTGTCTGTTACCTGGGATCATGTTTACAAACCTCCAAACCTGACATTTCCGCCTTCTCTAATCCTTCTTTGAAATAGACAGAACTTCCTTGGTGACTCATCGTAGCTATAGGGAAATTGGTTTCTAACTTTTTTCTGGCACCTGAGTCTCAATGAGTCTCACTTGAAAAGCCCAGTGTTTTCCCCCTGTTTCTACATGGTCATTCAACTCATGTATCTAAGTGACAAAAATGAGAATTTCATTGGTAGCATAGAGTCAGTTATACGTACCACCTGGATTTTTGTTTCCTTTCATTTTTTGGTTGTCATCGTGTTTTACATTAGTGGCAGTTTCTCTGTGCACTTAAGGAATGCCTGTTATACTGTGTTCTTCCCTTTGATGTGCTTCTGTAATGGGAGGAGTTCTGATTACATACAGTCTCACGTATTCCCGGAGATAGTGAGCAAAGCTCATCTTACAGTATCGCCGTAACCTGATGTCAAACACGGACATGGGTAGTAATGAAATAGAAAATTTTTGGATAATATCAATAATGACTATAAAAGCAAAAGCCCTACAAAATTTAATAAAGTAATTCCAGCAATATATTGACAGATCTACCCTAACCAGATGGAGTTTGTTTGTTTATATTTTTTGACAGGGAGAGAGTGTGCATGAGCAGTAGAGGAGAGAGGGAGAGACAGGAAAAATACTAAGCTGACTCCATGCCAAGCACACAGCCTGACGCAGGGCTTGATCCCATGACCAGGAGACCATGACCTGAGCCAAATTCAAGAGTCAGATGCTCAAACAACTGAGCCACACAGGCGCCCCAGATGGACTTTATTTAAAGAACGCAAGAATTTATCAATCTTGAAAATCTATTCATATACCTAGTATAATAGTCATCTTATTACCTCAATTGTCAATGAAAATAAATTAATAAAACAACATATCACCCTAAATAAAAAGGAAAAAGAATCCTAACATGCTAGATATAATAGAAACCTTTCTCAATTACAATTACCAGAAATCTCCATCATATCATACATAATGATAAAAAATCAAACAATAGCATCCTTTTACCATCCATATAGTAAATATTTATTAAATGCCTACTGACTATGGAGATAGAGCAGAGTTCATAACAAAATCCTGCACTTTGAAGTTTAACAAAGGAAATAAATTAGTTAGATTTATTAGAGAAAGTGACATACTGCTATAATTTGTGAATAACAGTCTTAAAAAATCAATTGGCTAACTATGGGTACTAGTAAAGAAGTTAAGCAAGGTAACCAGAATCAGTTTAATATTGAAACATTACATTTTCCTGTAAAACATCATTATCGATTAGAAAAGATAGCCAAAATATTTCCCAGTAGCCATTATACCTAAATTGTGTCTAGTACCAAACTTAAAAAAGAAATATGCTTAAACCTTTTGAAGAAATTTATAACATTTCAAGAAGGAACATGAAAGGGTCTGACTAAATGAAGAACAAGTGGGAAGAATCAATATCAACTTTGCCAAAAATTAGTCTATCATTTTGATGTAATTCTTTCAAATGTAAATAGGATTCTTTTCTCCAAGGACCTTAGCAAATAATTCTGAATTGACTATGATACAGGTGCCTGTATGCTCAGTCAGTTGAGCATCTGATTCTTGATTCAGCTCAGGTCATGATCCAAGGGTCATGAGATCAAGCCTCACATCAGGCCCCATGCTGAGCATAGAGCCTGCTTATGCTTCTTTCTCTCTACCTCTGTTGCTCCTTTGTGCCTACTCTCTCTCTCTTTTTCAAAATAAAATAAAATCTTAAAACATACATAAGTATATTTGCCATGGTAAATGTGTAAAATTTGTCAAAACTATTTTCACAAAAAAGGCAGCATTGTTTTTTTTGGAATGATTTAGAAAAAAAAATCTACAAGAGAGAATATACTAGGAACTTAACAAAGAGTATGGAAACAGACTAGCAGAGATAAAAGAATTTAGCGTATCTTAAAGGTAGAATTTTGAATAATAGAGAGAAGGACAGTTTACTTCATCTATGATATTGGGTCAATCTGCAATAGTTTGAAAGGGATCATCAGTTCCTATTAAGCTCTTTATGGAAATACTTTTGAAAGGAGTTATTCTCATAGTCTTATTTATACTAAAAGGAAAGGTAGATGAGTGTGTTCTTGACCTTCATGTTGATGTGTCTTTTTTAACAAGATACAAAATCAAAAGCTATTAAAGAAGAGATTGATCTATCTGAATGTGTCAACATTTAAAAATGCTTATTAAAAATGTTAAAAGGCAAGTGGTAATCAAGGACAAAATACCTACATACTGTCTACATGTGTAACAAAACATAAAGAAATTATATTTAAATATATGTAGAACACAAGCGTATAAATAATGTAATAACACAATACAGGAGACAAAACTTATGGGACACCAATGGAGAGTAAACACAAAAAGTCAATGAATGTGTGAAAATAGATACTCCATATAAAATGAACAGCAAGCACATTTAATTAACGTAACAATGACTTGCCATTTTTCAACCATCAGATTGGAAAAAACAATTAAGAGGATCAAGCCTTGATGGTGATATGGGGAAATGTATTCCTCCCAAAAATGCTGGTGAGGTGTCTGGTTAGAATAGATGCTGAGCTACCGTATTACCAATAAGAATGAGCATGTTTTATTTAACCAAAGTATATCCACATAATAGAATCATATGCATCAGGTAAAATTGGATAAGCCTGTGTCATGTGTAGAGACTGGGAAAGTGCTTTAATATATATACTATTAAACGAGAGAAGAAATTTGTAGGTCACCATGTCACCTATGGTACTATTTATGTGAAACAATCATATATGTACCCTCTCTCACACATAAAAAATCATTCAATTGCATAGACGCCATATTACAAGTCAGCAAATGCACAGAAAAGTGTCTAGAAAGAGAAACGTCACATATAACAGTGATAAACTTGGGGTAGAGGTGGGTTGTTCACAGAGGACTTTAGACGAAGAAACTGATCCCCTACACCAAGTTGCATTATTTATTCCAATAATTTTTCTTGCTCATGCATCATTATCACGTCTGACTCATTCTTATAAATAATAGCTCTCATAAAAGGAGTTTTTACCTGGGCTTGTGTAAATAAAAGTCTTTTGAAATCTCTGGAGCTTGGAAAGAACATTTCTCCACCAAAACTTCACAGGATCTCTTGAAGAGATAGAATCCAATAGTTGAGAATAACTGTAGTCATTGTTCAACAAATGATGGTCCTAAAGGTGATGATATTGGAGATGATGATGATGATGATGGTGATGACAATGATTTACAGAAGCATGCTTGCTTTGGGTGAGTCAGGTTCAGATTGTATCTTTGTCCTATAGCTCGTGACCCTTTCTTCCTTCCTTCCTTTCTTCCTTCCTTCCTTCCTTCCTTCCAGTTTCCTTTGTATCCACTATGCATCAGGTATAGAGCTTAATCTCAGTAGCATGTAGATGAACAATACTTGCTTTTTGTCTCCCAGTACCTCTCCATCTCTCATACAAATGTTGTGTAAGTTGAGGAAACTAGGAATGGCAGCCTCTATAAAATTGAAGATTAAGTCCTACAGAAATCCTCCGTGGGTGTCTTCTTATATTTCAAGGACCGCCTGGGATCTCTTACATAAGGAAGTCTGGAAAATGTGTTTTACATTTGCTAACTTCTCTGATAAAGGCAGGTCAACCAAAGGAAGGTCAACCAAAGGAATACGGGAATGTGTGCTGAGTGAGACAACATTTTGCAAGCCATGGACATGCAAAGTGTGATCATGTTGTTGTTGTTGATATTATTAGGAGATGGTAACAAAAGCCCACCTTGAGACTTCTGCAGTAGGACTGACCAACACTTGGCAACGCAAACATAGTAGCATAGTGATTGAGACCTTCATCATCACCATCTTCATCCCCACCCCAACTGAAGTGTGCGGGATAGTAGTTGGAGCCATCATATCATGGGCACATAGATTGAAGGGATGAAACAAGATCACCTAAGTCTCCTTATCCTTACCATTGCAAATTGGTGCTTACTTTATGCCAAACTGTTTAATAGGTCATTTCATCCACACTATTTAGCTTAATAATTTGTTTGTATAGTGGACACTGAGATTGAGAAATATTTATATAACTAAGTAAAGATCAAATAAGTACTAAGTTTGAGAACCAGAACTCAAACCCAGTTACCTGGGATTTTTTTCTCCACCAGCATTAACTGCATCCTTGGGGACATCTTATGTCTATGAATCAATAATATTTTGATGGCTATATTTACCTTCTGTTAGTGTGGCTCTTACGAAATCTATTTCTTTAAAAGAATTACAAAAAAAGATGACTTCTTTGAAGACAGCAGCCAACACAATTTTAGTAAATATAATATTTCTAGGACTCTGCAATTAATTTACAAATTTTTATATCAAAATTCGCCCTGATGGTCTTATTCTTTAGGGACAACAATTGTCTCCTCCATGATGTTTTCCTATACTAAAGGCAATTACCGTTGCTTCTAGCTGCAATAAAAAAATAACCAAAACAGATAGAAGTGTCTTCGTTGAAATTGAGCTGAAACTCCCACTGTGGAAATAATCAGAAAATTAAAAGCGCTGCAATCTTGCAAATAACATTGCAACTTAATATTATTGGAACATAACATTATTATCTCTTTTTATAGGGAAAACAAACATAAATATATTTTCAAATGACACCATGATATTAGTTTTATTTTATTAGATGGAGGGGGGGCAAAGAACAATAAGTTTTTAGGATTGAGCAAATGAAACAATGGGGATTTATGAAACATGATCAACAGCACAAGGATATGCTGCAAGTCTCAACCTCAGGCAGAACGTTCCAGATACAATGGTGCACTATGCCAGCCCCTCCTGTGTGATTTTCTGGGGTGACTTCATTTATAACTCCTCACGGTGGCAACCAGGCACAGGGTCTGCAATCAGCTAGGTACTCACTCAATGTGGGTTAAGTTTTAATTGATACTGAAATAGATCAAAGTCAATTCCTTCCTTTTTCCTCCTTCCTCCCTTCCTCTTTTCCTCCCTCCCTGCTTCCCTCCCTCCCATATTACTCCCTCCCTCCCATATTACTCCCTCCCTCCCTTCCTTCTTCCTTCCTTCCTTCCTTCCTTTTTTCCTTCCTCTCTTGTTCTCTATTAGTCTGAGTTATAAGATAATATAAAACATGATAGTTTATCTCTATAAATAAAATACATCATTTGAACTCAGTTAATCAATTAAACACACATTCATATTCTGTTGGACCCTCAGTAAAACAACAGGCATGGCTAGCTTCAAGGAAATTTCAACAGTCCCTGACTTTGTCCCTGTTCTTTCCAAGGATATGGGAGCTACTGACATGACTCAATCTTGGAAATGCTTCACAGGTTATAGAGTCCAAACACACGTGGCCCGGAGGTCACATTGCCTTTGGCAGAAAGGCTGAAGTCAGTGTGGGAAACTGCTTGGGAAGTGGGAGGTAGGGTGGGTGGTGATCAGTTTTAGACAGTTGCATGGAAGTCAAAACACTCCCCTGGAGCTATTCTCAAGCCATTGGAAATTGGATAATTCCTAGGGTTGATGTTGCAGTCGTTTCTTTTTATGAGAATATAAATTATAAATTGGTCAACCATTATTTTCTTAAACAGTGTGGTGCAGTGAATATGATTTTATTTCTCAGACTATCCCAGTCATTTCTGAAATGGTTAGAAATGCTCTTCTGTCTTATGGGGAAGTCGTTAGGGAAAAGAAAACAGAATTCAGGGTATCTGGCCACTTAGCTTCTATTGGACAAGCGTTCGCTTTCTTCCCCAGGTGCTCAGAATTAAACCCACTCTCTGACTGTCTTCTTAAGAGAACTAACTAGAATGGCTTCCGGGCACTACTTTAGGTGCCGAAACAACACTTTCGTAGGGTAATGAGGTGGAAAGAGAGTAGGCTTTGGACATGAGTGTGAGTTCTAGACTTGTAATTCACTAGCTGTAAGATGGAATTGAATTATTTTCTCCTTGGTCTCTTCATCTGTAAAATGGAAACAAATCCAGGGTCAGATGAATATCAAATAGTAGTGCCTGGCCCAGGGCTTGGTTTAGCAAACAGGCTGTATGTGACCTATCTTAAGTGATGAAGTTCTCTGTGCTCTCCAATTGTGGGTCTCTCAGGCAAAAGTCAAGTAGTATTTACTTTCTCTTATCATAATTCTCTGTGCATATTTCTCTCTGTTTAGCAACCTATAATCAAATATTCTCAGGTTCCTTAGCTGAATTCTTCCTGATGTCATCCATTCTGAATATAATGTCAAATATAATTTGGCCATTTTATAACAAGGTCAAGGCAAGAGCCAGCCCATCATCAATGACTTTATTTCTGGGCTTCCTTCCCTCTGAAATAGGAATAAAAGGAATTTAGAAAGTGTAGACTGTTTCCTCCTTTTTGGAGACTTGCATGGCATGAGGACCAGGCAACGATACAGCCCTGGGGCTTTCTTTTAGCTTTCTTTCCTGACTTGGTCTCTGTCCAGAGTTGAAACGAATAGGCTGGAAATGGAAGTTATACAAAGTACTGGCAGCTTCCTTTTGGGATTGCTTTGTTTAAAGAGCCTTTTTATGATCAATAAGTGCTGTGATATATATATTTATATGAGGGGTTTGAATATGATTTAGATCTGAACTTCCTGCAGAGTGAAAAAGACTTGCTTCTCTTTTATCCAAAGTGCTTCATATTTAAATCATAAGTTAAAGACAAGCTCAGCTTTGACTTACTCAATCAAGGCACCTTTCTTAAATTTAATTCAATCCAGTGCAATCCAAATAAATTTTCACTTATTGATCACCTAATGGATACATGGCATAATGCACAGTCCTGGGTACACAGAAAATTAGTCAGACTTATTGTCCACCTGTGTCTTAGAGATGTGCCACAGACTTGTCCATTTCCCTCCGTCCTTCTTCCTGTTTCCTACTCAGGCCCCATCATTTCCCGGACTGTGACCACAGGGGTCCAGATGATCTTCCTTCATCAGTTGATCTTTTCCATATTCTCCCCAACACACCAAATAATCCTTTTTTTTTTAACCTGAAGTATAGTTGACACAAGGCAACATTAGTTTCAAATACGACGTAGAAATTCCGCATCTCTATATATCATGTGGTGCTCATCACAGTGTAGATACCATTTGTCTCCATCCAACACTATTCCGATACCCTTGACTGTATTCCTGACACTGCACCTTTCTTCCCCATAACTTCCACAATCCCTAACTCACTTCCTACTCATTCCTCTACCCGCCCACTCCCCTTTACCCGTTTTGCCCATTTCTTTATCCCCCGCCCCTCTGGCAAACATGGGTTAGTTCTCTGTATTTATGGGTCTGTTTCTGCTTTTTTATTTGTTTTGTTTTTTAGATACTACATATCAGTGAAATCAAATGGAATTTGCCTTTCTCTGACTGACTTATTTCACTTAGCATCATGCCTTTTTGGTTCATCCATGTTGTTGCAAATAGCAAGATATCTTTTTTTATGGCTGAATAACACTCCATTGCATATGTGTATCACATCTTATTTATTTATTAACCAAATAATCTTGTTCAAACATAACTCAGATCACATTCCATTGCTTTAAAACCACCAGTGGCTTCCCCCGAGAGTAGAAGAGCAACAAATACTATATGGTCTGTATTCCCTTTGTTCTTCCCCAGCCCCAACTCTCTGAACTCCTTTTATTTATTTATTTATATTTTAAACTTTTTTCCTGTTTTTTATTTATTTTTGAGAGACAGAGAGAGACAGCATGAGCAGGGGAGGGGCAGAGAGAGAGGGAGACACAGAATCTGAAATAGGCTCCAGGCTCTGAGCTGTCAGCACAGAGCCTGACACAGGGCTCTAACCCAGGAACCATGAGATCATGACCTGAGCCAAAATCGGATGCTTAATTGAGCCTCCCACATGCCCCTCTGAACTCCTTTTAAATCAGGCCCCCACATGCTCACCAACCTTCAGCCCATAGCTTCCTTCTTATCCTTGAGGTAAGTCGTGCCTCAGGGCCCCTCTTCTAGATGTTTTCTCTGCTAGAATGGTCCTCAAACTCATCCTCTGGTTCTTGACTCCTTTCTCTCATGCCATAAACATTGTTTCCTCAGAGAGGTGTTCCTTGTTTCTCAGGGGTATGGCAGCTTTCTTCAATAGCACTGATCACTCTCTGATATTGTTTGTGTTTGTTTATTTATTTGTTTATCATTTATGTCTCTACCACTCTCCTCCCATTTAATATAAGCTCCATAGATAATGGGCTGTGTCTGACTTCATATGGCTGTTTCCTAGCACCTGGAACAGCTCATCAATATTTGTTAAAGGAATGAATGAATTCCTTCCAGGTGTTCAAAGGCTGATGGAAGAGGCAGATCGGAATCCAAAATGCTACAATCTGAGTGATACAATCTGAGATGAAACATTCAAAGAAGGAGTCTACAAGCACAGGACCACTGGGTAAGGGCATGGATGGACAAAGTGGGTCCTCACAAGGTGACATTGCCTTGGTAAAATGTTCCATCAGAAATACCTAATTTATAGGTATGGCAAATTCACACTTCCAAAAACAGACTTGCTCAGGGAAATGACCTACAAGCCTGGATGAAGCCACCTTAACTTTAAATGAGAAATATTGTTGTTAGTGAGTGACATTAGATAATACAATCCTCCAACCAGAACATTTTCACTCTCCATGTGGGCTGCTTGGTAGTTAATTTATCCCCAGAATGTTATTTGTTGAGGTGAAATCAGCTCATAGGGTTGGCGATCAGTCTACAGTTTTAATGGAATCACCAAGTCAAAAGCTGGAGAAATCCCCAGTGGTTTAGTATGGGGAGAGCAAATGGGTCGACTTAATTGGCTCAGGACCAAGGTCATATGTGAAGAAAGGTCGGGAGGCCCTCTCTCCTGTGAAGCCTGCGGCAGTGGATAGTTGAAATGTGGATGCCAAAGGAGCCAAGATATACCAGGATATACCTTCGGCCTCCTCCTCGATTTAGATACGTATGCATAGTTTCTTTGGGATCCACGCTGCCCTCTCTACTGACGCTCACTTGAAAGTGTGATGTTCTCTGCAGTTGAACATTATCCTGCTTAGATGACAAGTCAACAAAATTTTAAATTGATAGCTTTGATTCTGTAACTTCTACAGCCCATTTGGAAGAGGAAAGAGTTCTTCATGCCATGGTTCTGTGGTGGTGCAGAAAGCTGGGACATCTATAGTCTCTCGGAGCCAGTATGCCGAGTGTCAAAGGCCAGGGACATGAACAGACAAAGGCAGACGTTATCCTACTTTAAACAACAGGCCCGGGGCTCTGGTCAATTGACACTGGCCAGATTGTAAGAAAATGATGAATTCTTCCCTACTATTACTCCTTCCTAGACATGGTCTTTCTTGGTTTATGTTAAGACCATTTTCTTATGATCGACTCTGTCCTGGTGTCTGCAAAATCCAAGTCTGCATTCAAAGCTCACCCCCAGCCACAGTCTGACTCTATCTTCCCTTCCACTTGGCTTCTCCACATCAGTCCTAGAGCCCCTGGGGTCCAGTCACCACCTGTAGTTTCCCTCTCACTTGCCTTCCTCTTTGCCTTTGGCCAAGTTGTGCCCTCTATCTGGTTACAGGGATCTTGTCCTTACTTCCTTGTCGGTTTAGTCTTACTTATAAATCCAAGGCCCTGAAAAATCCCAAATTCTTCAAACACTTAAGCAGTTAGTAACTTCTTTTTTATGACTCTAAAGGACTTAGTACCTCTAATTTAACACTTGCTTCTTTCTTCTTTGATGGAGTCACATAACAGTAATCATCACACAATGAGTTCACTCTGTATGTGTTTGTGTCTGTCTAGCTGTCTATTTCCCTGAGTATACAAATGGCCAATGGGCAAACCATATATGACTAGAGAACTCTGACCCACAACCTCTGCAGCTCAGGCAACCAAACCACAGCTTCTCCAACAAATGGCCCAGAACCTGGGCAGAACAATTGGTTAGAACTTGGTCAATGATTGTCAGCTTTCCTACTTCTGCTCCCTACTTCTAACTCAGGACCAACCAGAGAAAGCCGAATATGGTTTCACAATAGATACTTACCCCAAGTGAGCCACCTCCAGCACCCTCAGGCCAATAGCCTCCCAACAGGGCGCGCCTGAAGCCTTTGCTCGGAACTCCTATCACACTCTGCCCTCCCTTGTCCGTCTTTGAGCCTCTGCCCAACATCAGTGATGGTAGCTGCCTCCTTTATAGCACCATCTACCTCGACAGTCTCTGTCTGTTTTCGTTGGGTGGTCTGTATTTATTTCCACATTCCCCAGACTCTAAACAACACATATCATTACTCTCATTTTGCCTGGGAAGAACCTGGGGCTAGGGATGGTTATGTACTTTGGCCAGGCTCTCATGGTTGAATCAACAAAGGCAACATCTGAATTTACATCTCTCTGATCCCAACGCTATTGCTCTTTCTACTCTGTGGTAACACCTCTTCAAGCTCCCACTAAGTGCTTTCAGAAAGCAAGATCTGTGCCTTATACATCTTTGTGTCTTCCATGCTCTACCCAGGGACAGGTATACAGCAGGTGCTCCTCAAATAGCCCAGGGCTTGGGTTATTACTAGCATTCCTAGGAAATGAGTTTATACATTCCTAATAGTTAGGCACTTCTGAAAGCAGACAATGTAAGTATGTTCTGGTGAGCATTTCTGCTTTCAGAATAAATGTGAACCATTATTTATTGCAAAAAATACCAAGACTCATTTTTTAATATGCTGCTTAACATAATAATTCCTGGAAACGGTTCCCCTGTGGTGAAGTAATGAAAAGTAAGTGAAAGGAGCTGCAAATGTCGCTTCTGAGCAAAAGATTAAAGTACTCCTCTCCTTAGGTTTGCTTCACATATTTGAGTAATAGAATTTGTTGGTTGGCCTCACGTTATAAATTACAAACCCAACCACTGTGGCATTCCTGAGTGGGTGCCCTGGGCCGTGTGCCTTCCGCGTGTGCAGGCCACGCGATCAGGGCAGGGCACTCTTGGGAAAAACCCATTCCAAAGCTTCCATTTTGCCGGGATCTGAAGTCCCTCGCTCACTAATGAAGCTATTTTTAAAGTAGCCCTTTGAGCCTTTTCGTTTTTTCTTTTGACTTATTCCTGCCTGTGAAAGTTTGGTAGTTCTGGGAGAATTTTAAACTAAGAACCTAGCACAGGAGAAAACTTACATCATGGAAAACAGGCACATTGCTGGCAGTTCTTTTATATGTTTGTGAAGGTTGCTTAGACAATGATAAATACTTGGGATGTTTTGAAGAAGTGGGCTTTCTTCCAGCAGCCCTTGACTAGGTACTGGAGCAGTCTGGGTTCCATGATGGACTTGCTGTTTCAAGGACAGCTTGCATCAGTTCCTGGAAGCTTCAGTTTTCTAACCTGTGAAGTGGGTAGAAGTGATGTCTGCCCTATTTTGAGGATCGAATTACAAATACGAAAGTACTTCATGAATTCAGGAAGGCTATACATATACCGCCATTAAGGTGAATCAAGTTATTCTTATGGTTCTCAGATGCTAACTGGTTGATCGTGTTCTGGCCAATGCCCTAACTGAAGGAAGGATTTGTGTCAGACTGGTAAACTTGCCATTATCAGTTTTATGAAATATAGATTCCTCAATCTGCAGGAAGAATCAGGGAATTGTTAGTATTTGTCAAGCCTTAAAAGATCATGAGTCCATTGAATTCATCTTCACTGTTTTAAATCCCAAAGAGGCATTGCCCAATGTCATTTCCAGAGGAAGGCTAAGCGAGAAGGCCTGGAAGGGAAGGGTATGTATAAAAAGAGATTGAGTCTTAGTGAGAGTGTTATAGTGTTTCCTCTGGGGAAGAACATCACATTCCAAGAGTCTACCACTTGTGTAACCAGAAAAACAAGATGGAGGCCACAGGCAAGGGGAGTAAGGAAGTTGGTAAAGAGGATACAGTCATGGTGTCTGTCTGTGGTGTCAACCTTTTGTAGCTGAAAGAGAGTGTTTTCAGCAGATGACTGGCCCACTGTCTGTCTCATTATTTTTGCATAATTTTTTGCATAGACCATCCTGTGTTCTGCCACAGCTCTTCAGCCTGACACGACTCAGAAAATACTGGCATATCTCAGTTGCACTAAAGGAATCAAGGCAAGATGGTATGTCTGCTGAAGCTCTAAGTCCTCCTGATGAGGCTGAGTCTTCTCCCCTGAAAGACCGCTCTTGAGGTGGTGTAAAAAGCAATGACCCAGAAGTATGACTTCTTATGACTTGTTGCTCCAGTTGTCTTGCTATAATATAGAACCTTCTTCCAGAACTTTTTTTTTCTGCCTGAACCACAGACTTCTGGGCTTTGTTTGAGCAAGGGTCGGAGGGGAGGATTGGGCCCACTGTTCTCAGTTAACGTTGGAGGGGCTTTTTTCTGAGGGACCTGGCACACATAATAACCTGTCCTTTGACGGGCTGATGCAGCTCTCTGATAAGGGCCACCTGATATGTCCTAATGGATGCACGCCTCCTCCTGGGGGCAGGCGCATTCCTCAGATGTCTGGCTCCAAACTGACAGCCTTTTGAACTTCCTATATTCTGAAAGCCCATTACGTGACTTAATAATTTGGGGGAGATTTGAAGGCTATTCTTGCCACGGTTATTCAGACATGTCTAAAGGAAAAGATGTGGTGTGCAAGAAAGGATTTTTAAAAATTATCTCTGCAGATGATCAACATGCCCGGGTCTCTCCTTGACCCTGTGACCCAACCTTCCTCAGCATTCTTGCCCCAAAAGAAGGGTTCTAAGTAGCTGTCTCTTGTTTGTCATACCCCAATGACTTATCAAATATCTATCCCAAAGCTTTCATATCAGCCCCACAAAACCATGGTTTCCGTGGGCCCTACTGACTAATTGGCAGTCCTACTGAACCACTCCTACCATTACCTTGAACTTGCTGTTATGTCTGAAACTGATAACCTCCCCCTGAGAACTCTTGCAGGAGCCTCCAATCTCATCTAATCTTCCATTTTTCCTATTTCTTTTCTCTCACAGGGTGAGTTCTCCATTAGCATATGCTAACAGGAATCTAGGGAGCAAGATGTTTACTAGGAATCAACACCTGTGAGGGGAAGAGGGTGCAGAGACGGTGAACTTCGATGCAGGTACAATGCCTCAGGTAACCCTGGTGTCTATGGCTGGGGGAGTAGTGTCTACCAGAGTGTCTCACATCGAGGAGAAATGGACAGGTCTTTATTCCTACATGGCTCAGGCACAAGATGCAGTGTCCCTAGCAAAGACTTGACCTTAGACAGCGCATTCTCTGTAGTAGGAAAGATCCCAAAGAAGCTGATAGCTGGATGCTGTTTATAGACGACCACCCCTGCAGCTGGGCGGCAGGTCTGGGCTTAGAGGGGAATCTGAGAGGGGCAGCGCTGTGACACTACCACATCTTTCTTCATCTGTCCCTTGGTACGAGGCAGTCACACACTGGAGAATGGTGAAAGCAACAGTTCCTTTCCCCAGAAGAAGAAAGCACGTGGGCCCATTGATAAGTGCATTGCCAACAATTCGAAATATTCACAAATGTTACAAACCCAGGCGAGGCTCCCTACAGTGGGGTAGCTTAATTACAGTCAACCTGCTATTAACTTTGAGTATCTTTACTGTACTCAAATTCACAACCCACTGTATTCCAATGAAAACTAGAGAGTGAAATGCTTCTGGGTCCTTTCTCTCACATGATTTCACTTAATCCTCACCACCCACCTCTGGTTGGGAGCTGGTGGTCTGACTTACCTACTAGGAAATCAAGGTCCTGACAGGATAAAGATTGTCCTAAGATCACACTGGTATCACAGGGCCACGGCAGGATTTACCTCGGGCAGCTCATGTCTTTTCCATGTTATCTTTCTTCCTCAAAGAGGTTCTCAACTCTCAAGGAGCTTGTAAATTACAAGGGGTGTGGCAGACAATAAAAGTATACACAAACACAGCACAGCACAAGGAAAAAAAGTAGTTTAATCTAAGCAGGAGCAAAATTTGTATGAGAAGTAACATTCCATTAGGCCCATTAAACATGTGATCATTTACCCCATCAGAGTCCCTGTGAGAATAGTCGACAGAGAGAGTTAAATGGTCTCTTTGTTTGCACACTGTCATAGAAGGCATTTTTAGACTTCAGCTGGTTACTTTAGAAGATATTTAGTAGGCATTGATTCAGCCCATATGACTTCAATAATTATCTTTATAGAAGAAGACATCATACATTTACATATACGCCTACCTGTCCTCTACAAACCTACAGATTTAAGAGGGGAACTGTGGTCAAGAGCATATTGCACTGCAACACCAAAGAGAAGTAGGTGGTTGGTGTAGCCCAAAGGGGACCTGATGTTCTCTTGTTTCTCACAACCCTTTGTGCAGGCTCCTTTAAAATGGCTTTAATAAGTGTATAGTGTGTAGGTAGCACATGTGTTTGTGACACACTGTATAATGCACGTAAATTAATGACAGTTGGCATTTCCTTTATTAACTTCCTGATCTATTAAATAAAGTCCCCACTATTTGGCCTGGAATTGTCATTCTAGTCCCACAAGAAGTATCCAGTAAATAATTTAACTGAATTAGGAAGTAATTTAGTATACAAATGAGGGAGCAGACTCTTTATTGTCAAATCCTTGGGCTCTCTCTAAGACCACATCCCACTGGGTGTCTCTTCTTCATTTCTAATTGTTGAAGTGCATGCAGATCCATCTACTAGCTGCTTCTTCTTCCTTCCCAAACACGGTACTCACAACCTAACAGGCTATTGGGAATCACTTTTTGTATGCCTGTCAAGCCCCTGTAACCCAACATGGGCAAAGAAAGCAAAGCTTCGGAGCAGTGACATCATGGTGGTTAAGAGGAAAACTTTGAAATCCCAACTGCCTGGGTTTGAATCTTACCCACTTAGTGGCTGTGAGGCCTTGGATAAGTTATTTAACCCTTCTATTCTTGTGAGTTACATTACAGTGACTTGGTGACTCACAAACATGTGAGTTGCACACAGCAAGTTCCAGGCATATGATAAAGCTCCGTAAAGGTTGGCTCTCATTATCAGGATCAACTCTCAGATTTTTATCGTAAGGCTGATGTTCACCAGATTCCCATTTGTATCTGATCTGCACCTGTCTGCACCCATCATCTTTGATTCCCTAGGCTGTTTTCATCCCTGTATTCAATGTTTTCTCAAAAACACTCTCAAACCCACCTTCCTCTCTTTCCCCACCACCAGTGCCCTGGTTCAGGACTCCTCATCTACAGCCTCCACTACTGAAGTGTGTTCCCAAGCAGCTTCCCAGTGGCCAGACCAGCCGTCTTCCAGCACATGCCACACACTGCATTTAAACCATGGACTCAATCATGTTAATGCTTCCTTGCTAGACCATCTTCAGTGGCTCCCATTGCCCTCACACTCCATTTTAAATCCCTTCCCATCATGGCATCCAATATCCTCCATCACTCAGTACTCCTATTCCCAAGCCTTTTCTCTTCATTTCCCTTATGCCGGTGTTCTGACCTTTATCTTACCTGCAGCTTTGAGTTTTCCAGATGTGGCTCATTCTTCTCTCCTTCAGATCATTATACACACATTCCTTCCTGCCTCTTTGGGGCACCCTGAAGCACCCTCCCTTAACTTCCATGCAGTCTCTTTCTCGGGAAGATGTCCCTGCTCACACTGGTGGTTCTCTATGTACACAAGGGGAGAAGGATCATAAACATACAGGACTTGTCCATGATCTAGGTAGAATGAGGAGGATACAGGTGTGAATGGGGGATTCCCAGAAGTCCTGTGTAACTCACCTGGTCTTAACTTTCCTGAGACCTTGGAGTTGGCCACCTCCTTTAGGGCCCTGATTCAGACCCGCAACAGCTTCTCTGCCAGGCAAGAGCCTCTTGATTGTCCTCTTTCTCCAGTTGCTCCAATCAAATACATGATTTTATAAAATGTTGGAGATCCCTGGTGCTTTGGGGCCATTCAGAAGTAAAACCTGTGTTTTCCTGGACTGAGCGAAGGAATAGGGTAGGGTGAATGCCCAACACTGGGACCCAGCAGCTCAGGCATCTCCTGGGCCATCCATTTATGTGGAGTTCCTCTTCATCTCTCCCTACCTCTCTGAGAACTTTACAAATACATCCAAATTAAACATGGAGGAAACTGACCCTTATCCAACAGAATGAAGGCAGCTGTTGGAACCTGAGGGCTGATCCACAGTTCTTTACTATGGAGGATAGGTGTCCTTGCAGAGTCACGGCAAAAAAGTGGACTTGATGGTCAGACTGCTTGGGTTCACCTTCTTATCTCTGGGGCCCCCAAACTTAACCTTTCTAGTTTTTTTAGTTTTACAGTAGGTAGATCAGTTGTGCTAATCTTCTATTCTTTAGCAAGGGTTAAGTGAGTTAACACACAGAGTGTTGACAAGCAGTCATGGTACAGAGTAGCTATGAGCTTAGAGTTAGACTGGTTGAGGTTCTTGAACCCTCTTTTTGACCTCTGAAACATGAATGATACAGCTGACAGAGGGGCAGAGGTTAGGTATAATAATCATACAGGAAAGATAATATAGAATATGTGCCCCATCTATGTGAGCCTTCTTCTCTGTGAGTTGCTATAAAGATTGAGTGGAAACTATGAGCATTTTTGGTAGAGGAACTAAGAGATAAGCACTGAGTCACTGGTCCAAGTTGTGAAAGATCAAGTCAGAGAAGAAATGACCAAACCCTGGCAAAGTCTTATGTGGGGATGAATGGGAATGGGGAGGAGGGAGCCTTGAAGGAAACTACACACAGCCTTGAACAAAAAGACTGACAGTCTGGTGGTGAAAAGTCATGAAAGGCAGGGGGCACCTGAGTGGCTCACTTGGTTAAGCTTCCGACTTTGGCTCAGGTTGTAATCTTGTGGTTCATGAGTTCGAGCCCCACATCGGGCTCTGTGCTGATGTCTCAGAGCCTGGAGCTTGCTTCAGATTCTGTGTCTCCCTCTCTCTGCTCTGGCCCTGCTCAAGCTCTGTCTCTCTCCCTCTCTCCTTCTCAAAAATAAATGTTAAAAACAAAAAGTCATGAAAGGCAGAAGCCAGGAATTCAGGGAGCTGACCAAGGCTGCTGTTGCTGGGTGACAGGGCGGGACCCTTCTGGAAGGTTCCCTGGGGTCTCAGAGACTAAGTTGTCCTGTCAGACTCAGGCAGCACCAGCAGGAGTCAGTGCCTGGCATCTCTTCTGTTCCAGAAGACATTCCAAGCCAAGCAAGAGTGGATTAGGAGGATTTAAATTACAGAAAGTGAAACAAGCTTGTTTTTTTTTTTTTTTTTTAGACAATCATTCTCAAAAACGGTGAGTAAAACTTATGTCACTTTGAATAAGGGATGTGTCAGCAGGAAAAATAAAGAGGAATAAGAAAGCTCCCCTGTGTCTCTCCCGACAGGACACAGACCACGGGTCAGCACGCCAAACATAGCCACACCCAACACTCGCTTGGCTACGAGTTGAGCTTCCTGCATTTTTTTCTGTGACTCACTAAACACTGCTGGAAGTAGATTATTCTCTTCCTTGGGAGCTCTTTAGTTTTCTTCCTTCTTTGGAGGAAACCAGCAATTCCCTGCCAATCATTTCCCTCTATTATCAAAAGTGTGGGTGACTCCTTCAAGGTTCATTGAGCGTCTACTTAAGTATCATACGTGATGCTCAAGAAGAAAGGGCAAAATTCTGTACAAAGGTAAACAGTTGGTTTTATTCTGGATGGAAGTCTCATTTCTGGGATGAAAAAGACTCTCAAAAAGCATTGGATCATAAAATAACAATACCACAAACATTTGTACAGCATTTTTTAAAGTTTATTTTTGAGAGAGAGAGAGAGAGAGAGAGAGAGAGAGAGACAGAGCACCAGGAGGGGAGGGGCAGAGGGAGAGGGAGACACAGAATCTGAAGCAGATTCCAGGCTGTGAGCTGTTAGCACAGAGCCCTGCGCAGGACTTGAACTCACAAGCTGTGAGATCATGACCTGAGCTGAGGTCAGATGCTTAGCCGACTGAGCCCAGGCGCCCCTTGTACAGCATTTCTTTATGAGGGGTGTTTAAACTTGTGACTGCATTTAACAAACCAATCTTCCAAACGGGAGATGGGAGTGGGGTGTGAGTTAGCCCTATTGCGTAAAAGAAGGGGAATAAGGCTAGAGATATGATATGACTTATCCAAAATCACACAACTTTTCTTTTTTTGTTAAAAATTTTAAATGCTTTATTTATTTTCAAGAGAGAGAGAGAGACAGCATGAGCAGAGGAGGGACAAGGAGAGAGGGAGACACAGAATCTGAAGACAGGCTCTAAGCCCTGAGCTCAGCACAGAGTCTGACGCAGGGCTCGAGCCCACAAACCGTGAGATCATGACCTAAGCCAGTTGGATGCTCAGCTGACTGAGCACCACAGGCGCCCTCACACAACTTTCCAGTGATAGTGAGATTCACTGCCTGTGGTTACAGGGTGAGGGCCGTCTGCAGAGCTGCTGGGAGCACCTGTCACTGTGCTCCCTGTAAGTCTCTGTCCCCAAGGCTGTCTCAGGAGTGGGTTTTACTCTGTCGTGTGCTCTCTGGCCCAGGTGTGCACGTCTGTGCAGGGCAGTGGTCACCGATGAGAAGGAACGGAAGGAGAACACTGAGACGCTACTGCGGAGCTCCTAACCCTTCCACTTTGAATTGATGTCTTTAAACAAAGTCCAAAGCAAATTAGTACTTTTATTCTTTCCACAAACAAGGTGAAAACTTTAAAATCTTTTAATTCACTGTGGATCCCACTTGTTCCCCCAAATCCCAGTTATTATGTAATATTTCAGTTCTAACCCATTTTTATGTACAAATGATCAACAGTAACAATATACCAATTTTTGTTATATACAATATTATATATGGTATAATAATCATTATATATTACATAATTGTATTATATATTATAATTGTATTAAGTATTATTATTATATAAAGACAATTCTGATTTAGCATTTCCAACGTGTATTGTCAATATGTTTAATAATATTTCTTGCTTCCCACCTCTTCTGACTTAATTTTCTTACTAATGTGTCTCCTATAGTGACTCTTTCAATGAAGATCTTGGCTAGAATTCTCGTAGTCTTTATCTGAAAATCTATATTCCGAATCTGATAAAAATAATGTCCACTATGAGTAATAGATTGTCCCTAAAAACAGTGGATTGAGGGGTGCCGGGGTGGCTGAATCAATTGAGTGTCTGACTCTTGATTTCCGCTCAGGCCACGATCTCATGTTTCATGAGTTTAAGTCCCGTATCCGGCTCTGCGCTGACAGTGCAGAGTGTCACCCTCTCTCTCTGCCCCTCCCCGTTTGCTCCCTATCTCTTTCAAAATAAATAAATAAACATTAAAAAAGAAAAAGATAAACATAAAACAATTTTCTTAAAACAATGGTTTGAACTAATCAAGGCTTCATTTCTCTCATTTTTCAACAACAAAATCAGAATCAGGCCGACCATGACCTATACAATGGCTCCCACAGTATACCCTCAGGGACCTGACTTCCTCCTGTTTCTGTGGTCTGATGGTCACTCTGAGTCACAAGATTGGGGTAGACCTCCCGCTTTCTCTTAAGGTCCAGGCAGAATCAACAGAAAATATAAGAAGCAAAAATGATGTATCTATTGACTCAGACCCTTCCAAACAAATCATGGCTCATGTGTTCATTTCTAGACACACTTCAGAAATTGCTTTTCCACAATTGTTTTTTCTTTCCACCTAAGTCTTCAAGGAGAGAAATTTGAGCTCCTGCATTTTTAAACATACTTTTCACTTTTTCTCTCCCTTAATCCTTCTGAAAGACATACTTTTAGCATTCCTGTATCTTCCAATTTACTAATTCTCTCCTTTTCTGTGTTGAGTCTACTGTTTTACTCAGTTATTAAAATTAAAAATAAATTTTTCAATGTGATTGTATTTTTCGTATCCAGATTTTCTAATTTTTTTTCTGCATGCTCTCTTTATTATTTCTTGCTTCTGGAGTAGTGTTTCTTTATACCTTGGAATATATTAAATATTTTTATTGCAAGTACCTTTCAGACTTCACAACTTTACAAGGTTGCATAGGACTAAGTTTTCCCACTTCTTGATTTGTGGACTATTATTTGTGGCACTGTATATTTTGTAATTCTGAATGTTCTAGGTCCTCTCCAATAGACCTTCTTTTCCTGGCATAACCTGAGATGTGGAGGTATCTTTTTGAGAAATTTTGGAAATGCCTCTGCCCAGATCCTCCAGAGTTCACTGAATATGAATAAATCTGGGGGGCCTTCATTTGGGGTTCTATACTCCATGGGCTGTTCTGTTTGGATTCTGTACCCACTGCTGTGTATTTTTGGGATTCTCATCTCTGACTCATTGCTCTGCTAATCATGGCCTGGAGTAGGCAGCAAGCTTGTGGCCAGTGGGCTGAGATGGTCTAGTCCCACTTTACAGAAGGGGCAATTCTTCGCTTTACACTTACTGCCTTCTTGCTACTCTTGGGCTTGTGTCTTAGACTCCTATTCCTAGCGGTCGAGGGGTGTCCAGTGAGCCAGCTTGTATAATTTGGTCTTCTCCAGATTCCCCAGTTTAGATCATGAGTTCAGGGTTCTGAGTTTCTTCTTCATTTCATTTCCCTGCATCTTTTCTTTCTGGCTTTGGTTCTCAGCTAAATATTTGTCAGATAATGTATATGTGTCGTCTAATATTTCCATGTTTCTGGAGCACAGGGGATGGGATTAATGTGCCTGATAAACCATCTTGACTTGAAATCAGAGCCTACAGATTACAGGCACAGAGTGCTCAATTGGGGGAGGGGTTGAGAAACACTATTTGCTCAGGGCTGGTTGCCTCGGATTGGGGGCTTCACAGCTGTCCTGTATGTTACACACTTGCCTGAAGGTTGAGCTGCAGAGAAAGAGAGATGGACGGAGCACATTTGCTTAGTGAAGCCAAGTCAGGAAGGGGAGCCTACTGGACTTCCAACCATGTCCCTACTTTTTGTCCTTGATTCCATATGTTTGTCTATTATCCTCTATATGTGTGCATGCGTATGAGCGCATGTGTGCGCGTGTGTGTAGAAATTCATTAAGGTGGTTCTCTACATGTTCAACCAAAGGCATTCTCGCCAAAATGTGGCACTCAAATTCAGACCCACCCAAAGCCCCAATCAGATGTCCTGATTGCCTTTGAGAACAAATTGGCTGCTTTGATCAACAGTAGAGAGCTAGTTTCATTTCAAGACACATAGCTGAAGTAAGAACATTTCCGTGAGCCATGCTGTGGGGTCCTCCAAGTTATAGTCTCTGCGTCATCACAGGGTGCCTGACACCCCTCAGAGCAACTGGTTTGGAAGCAGACAGTGCTTCATTGTGCCTCAGTCATTGACTAAGCCTAAACCAGTGAGTTTGCCTTTTAAACTCTCACACTTGTCATCTGTGAATAATTGGGTTCTTTTGAAGGTTAAAAACATCAATGTCATTGACAAGGATAAAGCAGACTTTACATAAATGTCTGCCTTCTCATCTTGTCCTCATCCTACTATAAGCAGGTGACTGAAGAAGAAAGAACCGGTGTTGTCGTGGTAGAAAGCTCTCTTCGAGGAAAGATCTGGTGTCAAATTTGGGCAGGTGGCCAAGGGGTCATGTGTGCACTTGGAGGAATGTCCACGTCCAATCTTTCGCTGTTCTTGAAGAGCTCGTCATGGCTTGATTTTTGGAAGCTGAAGCCTGCTCTGTCTGATTAGTATCAGAAGCAGTAAATTGATACTGCATGTTTTTCTCTGTTGAGTTCAAATGCCTTATGAGGAAGGCAGGCAGGTTCACATGAAGAAGTTCCTTAGGTTTCTGTTGATAGTGCTGTCTGCATTTCCCCAGATTAGCCTGTGGTTTCACTAGTTGGTGTTCAGAGTCCCCAGTGCAAGGATCGACATCACCATGTAGGTATGATTTATGCAGGGGCAGAATGAGTCAGCCCTTGTCCTGGTCCTCAAAGGAAGCACTTGGCAACTTGTAAATATTCTGTTCCTTTTCTAATTACTCATTTTCAAAAGCCCTACTTTTTTAAAGAGAAGTCCCGAGAAGGAGGGACAGGCAGAGATGAGCTGAAGTTACATGCCACTTGCTTGTCCCTGATGGGACTGAGATTGTCTTTTTCCAGGGAATGAACTGTGGGGTAACATCACTTCTGAAGTGTAGGCAGGATGCCTTCATGTTCGAGAAAGGTCCGTGTCCCTGTGTGTTAGCCTCATGGCTAAGAGTAGGCATCTCTCCCCACAGAGACCTGATTTACCGTGTGTATGTGCATGTGCATGTGGCATGCTACTGAGGAGGGGGTGAAGAAAAGCCCCCTCAGAAGTGCAGGCCAGGGTTGTGAGCGCCCTGGCTTATTTCCTCTGCTTCCTTCTTAATTCATTGCCCTGTCCACACATTCACTCTATCCACTCCACAGATGAATGGATAAAGAGGTTGTGGTTTATCTACACAATGGAATACTACTCCACAATGAGAAAGAATGAAATCCTGCCATTTGCAGCTACATGGATGGAACTGGAGGGCATTATGTTGAGTGAAATGAATCAGTCAGAAAAAGACAGATATAATATGTTTTCACTCATATGTGGAACTTAAAAAACTTAATAGAAGACCGTGGGGGTAGGGAAGGGAGAAAATGGTTACAAACAAAGAGGGAGGGAAGCACAATCTGAAGGTTGATGGAGAGCTGTGGGGAGAGGGGAAAATGGTGATGGATATTGAGGAGGGCACTTGTTGAGATGAGCACTGAGTGTTGTATGTAAATGATGAATCATGGGAATCTACCCTCAAACCAAAAGCACACTGTACACACTATTTGTTAGCCAACTTGACAATAAATGATGTTAAAAAATAAAACAAAATAAAAGATACCTCTCCCCGTGCCTTCCTTTAGGTTGTTTTTCAACTCTCGGAACAAGTAGAGACTTTAAATTAGGGAGTAAGGTTCCACACAATCAATGTTATCCATTTTCCTTTCTTCCATGCATGTGAGAAAAACTGTACATAGTACAAACACGCTCTAGTTGGGTGGTGATCCCAGGAAATACCCATAGGAGAATGGGGTAGAGTCAGTACACAGTAAGTCAACAAGCAGCTTACCAGCAGAGTAGCAACGGGAGAAAAATCCATCGAGGCTACCCCACACAGGGTAAGAGAGGGGGTGCAGACTCGCCCAGGCTGGGTGCAAGTTGTCTGCATGCTATCTTTTCTGACCTGAGGTCCACATGGGCAAAGTGGGCTCTGACGGTTAGAGGAGTCCTTTAGCAAAGAAAGGGAAGTGCAGACAACTGGAGCAGGGTTGATGTGCACCAAGACGCTAAGGCGTAATATGGCATAATATGGACACATGCGTAATGCATGGTAAATGAAAACATGGTACTCTTCACTATGTCCCTTTTACCCAAGTCTGTCCCTAATGATGCTAATGTTTCATCTTACCATGTATATCTGAAGTTGATTCATTCATTCATTGATTCATTCAAAAGTTACTAGTTGCTTAGCTTTACTACATACACTATAGGGACTCCTGGGGTTGCCATCTTGAATACAGCACATGAGTTTGGTCCTCACTGAGCTTAAAACGGCATGATGGGCAGCAGAGCCAGTATTATAGAGACTTGAAGAGAGGCTATATTATATTTTGTCAAGTCCTATGATGGGGTTAGAACAGAGTGATATAGGGACATCTAAGAGGTATGTAAGCACAACTTGAGGAGCTGGGAAGACTTTCTGGTGGAAATATTAAACCTTGATCTAATGCGAGGTGGGAAGCTCCTTCTGATGTAGACAATATCACTTGGCAGAGGACCTTTTGTCTGTCTTGGACCCAGTGACAAACAGTAATGCACACAGATACGCACACACATACGCAATCTTTCTTAAGGTGGGCGACTTGGCAGGTGGTACTTTTGTCTGTGCTGAATCTGAATGCCACGTGTCTCCCCATCTGGGACTTGAACCTCCATGAACTTTCAGCAGCACCGCCTTATTCCTCACACTGGGCCAGTGGTATTGGCCAAGACCTCTGTCTTGCACAGACTTCTTGACAAGAACATGGCTGCTCACTTTAGCTGGAGCCAGACAATGCCTCTCTGAAAGATTCCACATTATGAGATCAAGAGTAAACACTCCTTAGAGAGAGAAGAAACATTGTGGAGAATTTTCCTTGTTCGTTTTTGCCCTGATGTGTTTGAGAGCTGTGGTATTCTCTCCCCTATCTACACATGGTATCGCAGCTTGAAACTAGAAATCTGCACACCCTGAGACTGGATAGTAATGCAGCTGATGATTATTTTTAATGAATATTCTGGTGCTCACCTTCCTATGTATCTATCACCCTTCAATGTAATCACTATAGGAAGCTACAAACTCCATCCAAATATACTACTTCCTAGTTCTCCAGTGTGTGTGTGTGTGTGTGTGTGTGTATGTGTGTGTGTGTGTGTGTGTGTGTTAATGGCAGAGTGGTATGAACATGAATTTCCAAATCAAAGATTTGGGGTTTGGGACCTATGGTTGGTTATTCTGAGACCCATCCAGTCAAGGCATTGCCTCTCTGAGCCCCAGTCTTCATGTCTGTTACAGGAATGGACACCCTCTGCCTCAAGAGGTGGGGTGGGGATTTAAGAAGTAATGAGGAACCAATTCTGGTGTTTGGAAATTGCTAAAAACGTTACTGAATGCCAAGTCAAATGCTGTGAGGGAGCAAAACAGCAAATTTAGAAGTTTCAAAGCTACCTTTTTCTAGTTTTATTGAGATATACTTAATATGTTTAAAGATGCATATATTTAATGTACACATTTTGAAGGGTTTAGACACATGCACACACCCATGACACCATCACCACAATCAAGGTAATAAACATATCCATTACCTCCCAAGATTTCTTGTTCTTTTTTCCCCCTCCCCTTTCTTTCCCTCCTTCTTTCCTTCCTTCCTACCTTCCTTCTTTCCTTCCTTCCTTCTTTCCTTCCTTCTTTTCTTTCTTTCCTTCTTTCTTTCTTCCTCCCTTCCTTTCTTTCTTCCTTCCTTCCTTCCTTCCTCCCTTTCTTTCTTTCTTTCTTTTTTCTTTCTCTCTCTCTCTCTCTCTCTCTCTCTCTCTCTTTCTCTCTCTCTCTTTCTCTCTCTCTCTTTCTTTCTTCCTTTCTTTTGTTCTTTCTTTCTTTCATTCTGGTGGTAAAAACACTTAGCATGAGATCCACCCCCTTACTAAGCTTTTAACTGCACAGAACTGTTTTCTTTAACTACAGACACTGTTGTACAACAGATCTCTGGAACTTACTTGTCTGGCCAACTGTAACTTTATACCCAAAGAACAACAGTCTCCATTTCCCCACCCTCCTGTCTTCTGGCAAAACCCAGAAGCAGGGAATCAACCCTTATTCATGCTAGCACATTTATTTAAAATGAAATTAAGGGCACCTGGGAGGCTCAGTCAGTAAAGTGTCCAACTTTGGCTCATAATCTCACAGCTCTTGAGCTTGAGCCCCACGTCAGGCTCTGGGCTGACAGGCTGGAGCCTGGAGCCTTTTTCAGATTCGGTGTCTGCCCCCTCTCTGCCCCTCCCCATTCACACTCTGTCTCTCTCTCTCAAAATTAAGTAGACTTTAAAAATTTGTCAAGATAAAAATTTCCTTTAAACATTAAATTAAATTTAAAGACACCAGGACTAACTCAGGATGATGAGGTTCTTGGATACCTGTGAGAACAGACCATAAATTCAGTCTGGGACACAGCTCCTGGGAGAGATTCTCAGCTTTTCCAGCGAATGCCTAGGCTGGAGAAGATGTTTGTCTCTTGTAGGTTGTGCCTACTCCTGAGAAACTGGGATGCTGGGGGCACCAGACTCACAGCTCACAGAAAACACTTAGGATCTTGACACCCAAAATTGGGAATACTGAACCCTTTGGTCATCCATGTGGAACGAACCCATAAGCCCATTGGCTGGTGACCCGCTCAATCAACCTGCAATTCTTAAATCAAATATGCAAATGCAAAGACATCTCAATTTCATAACATTTGACAGAGAACAACGAAATTGATGTTGTCTGTTTTTCCTATCCTCACTTTATTCTAACACGACAACTGACCTAAGATGCTTGCTCTCTGTAAAGACTTTGCCGCTCCCCTCCAAGAGTCTACCGCACTCTCTCTAGTGTCTGCTGTTGACAAGCTTGGTTGCACCAGCAGACACTGACCTCCTTGAGAACAAGAACCTTGGAAGGCTCACCCAGTACCCAGAATAACAGCTCTTGTAGACCAGAGAGCCAGTGGTCAAGACATGGAATAATACTGAGCCTCTGGGCCTATTGCTAAAGTTTTCAGGTGTTTTTGACCATTCCCAGGGAAAAGAAAGACATCACATGCAACCTATCTCCACTTCATCCATGGAAGGAGTCTATTGTTTTCTGTGGCTCCCTCTCTGTCAAGGTATTATTGTGACTGGCCAAGTGACGGATAGAACCACACAGCTCAGAAGGAGCCCCAGCCCTCGGGGTCTAGGGAAGGCCACTGTGGACCCCGCGGCATGACTTGAGGGCTGGCAATCACTCCTGCAGCTTACGTTGGTTTGGATCATGCTCTGCAGGAGAAATGTTGGTGTGGGGGCACTAGTAAGTACACTGTGTGGCACAGGGCAGGGCACTTAGGGCTCGGTCCTGAGCTACTGCACCTGGAGAGCAAAGGATGTCAATTTTTGTCTTTTTTTTTAATGTTTATTTATTTTTGAGAGAGAGACAGACACAGAGCGTGAGCAGGGGAGAGTCAGAGAGAGGAGACACAGAATCAGAAGCAGAGTCCAGGCTCTGAGCTGTCAGCACAGAGCCTTACACGGGGCTTGAACCCAAGAACTGTGAGATCATGACCTGAGCCAAAGTTGGACGCTCAACCGACTGAGCTACCCACGTTCCCCATAATTTTTGTCTTTTTAATTTATTTTTTTGGTGGGAGAGGACAGGTAGCCTGGTTTCCAAGATAGCAGACGTGACACAGGAGCCATAGGAAGGCAGGACTCGGCTCCTTGAAGCACAGGGTGTGCGTGTGGGAGCGCGTCAAGGGCACTGCCACTCCTGACCCCACCGTGCTTACCCCCAAGATGGTGGAGGGCCTGCGGGAGGGCCTGGAGGTGCAGAGCAGGACAGTTGGAGAGAACCACACAAAACAGAGGATTAGATGATGTCCAAATCTCCTTCCAAGCCTCATATTTCATAAGCCTCTGGACTAAATCAAATTATAGTCAGCTCCTCCGGGAGAAGTCCCTGGCTGTCCGGCCTGTGATGTGGGAGGCAATCGTGACACACAGGAGGCACAGCATTTCACTCCAGCGTCCCTCAGGCAATGCAGGGCTGTAGTGACATCAGAGCCCAGTCCGCTGGGATTTGAGCACAGTGAGGGTGGGGATCTGCGCCCCTTCATCTAGAACTATTGCTGGCACATAGTAGGTGCCTGTAAATAAACATTAAATACATGACTGAAGGGTGTGTTTGTGACCTGAGCCTTAGCACTGGCTTTGTCTCTGAGCCTTAGTTTTCCTATTTGTGGAATGGGGACGTATCTGCCTCCTTCACCACATTTCTTAGGAGGATTGAAATGATAAGTCATCTATAAGCTTCCTAGTCATAGTGGGCTTTCAATAAACAGCACAATTATCCCCGTTTCCCAGGACTAGGCTTCCGACTCACTGATTAGGTCTCATTTAGTAAATCATGGGATCCGAGAGTCGGGGAAGGAGCTGCCCGACGTCCAGTGCGTGCTGAGCAGGCTGAAGAAGGCCGGAATGAAGGACAGCAGGGGTCTGGGGAAAGGACGGGCTGTGTTGGCAGTGGGGACGGAGATTCTCGACCCGCTACCCCTGCTCACCGCTCCTGCTTCATGGCACTCAGTGTGTGGCTTGGGATGCTCCACACACATTTTCCAATAAACCCTCACAGGGACTCTAAAAGTCCTTATGAACTCCAGCCTTTCCGATGAGACTCTGTCCTCTGTGGAGAGCGGCTGTGTATTTAGGGAAGCGAGAAAGCGTGTCTTCATCGCTTCCACTGATTTGGGGCATTTGCCTTGAAGCCGGTGCTGCATTTCAGGGATTTCTCCCTGCCTCCTCGGGTCACCGGGGCAAGAGGGATTCACAGTGCCCCACATGCAGATGTGGATAGACTGGCACTCACTCCTGGCGGTGACCTCCCCCCCCCCCATTATGTTGGCAGGTAACCACTTGTTTTCGCTAGAGGAATCTATCGTGATGAGAACATGATTTTTTTTGCATGGACATGTGTCCATGTCACTTGTAAAGAATAACACTACACAGAAACAGGCGACGGCACTGTTTTCGAGCGTGAGCCATCCAGCAGGGGAGGATGGTGAGTGACTGGTGGGGCGATGCTCGCAGGCCATGCTACACGGTCCCTCCACCGGGGCCAGGTCGCTGTAAACAAGGGTTGTTTCTGCTGTCATCATTGTGTTTCCCCGCGTTCAAATGGCCCTTTACAAGCAAACGTACTGTCACATCCTGTTGCTCAGTGAGTCTGCGAAGAATGCCACAAGGGTGGAGACTAGATGCTCTGTGGAGAGAGGGAAACTGAGTCTTTGAGAAGCGGTGGGGCATCACGTGCCCAGAGTGGAAAGGCTGGCAAAGGGATGAAGCCAGAATTCTGCCCCAGTGGACAATAGTGGTGCCCGCCAGTTGGTGCCGTGCTAGGTCCTTACACCCAGAAGTCCCGCGTCTCACTGGACCCAAACCGTGAGCGACATATCCATTCACTCTGAAGTGCAGCTTTAACTGCATGAAATCTGACAAATGAGATACAGGAGAAAATAGACAGCGGTTTTGTATTTATATATAAATCGCAAAAACAGGCAAACAAATTATACCATTGACACAACAACTTTCCTTAACGCACAAAAAAGTGGCCTTTGACTTAAGGGGTCCCCTGGATCTTCAGGTTGTTTTGCTTCCTCCACCAACCAAGGTCATAGTACTCAGGGGGAAGTTTATAAGTGATCATTTTTAGCCTTCAAATAAAGAAATCTGTCTTGTGGGAGGTAGTTTTCATTGGATAAGCCAAGACAGAATGTGGGGGACTCTGACTAATGATGTTTATTTTCCTCGTGTTCCAGGCATTAAATATCAGTAGAGTCTCTTAGATCCAAATATTAGTTACCATTTTATTGTGCATCTATTATGTGCCAGGGTCTGTTCAGAGCACATTTTTCTATACTGTTTCTTGTAAATTCAGTATCTGGGGAGAGGGAAGGTATGATATGTACATATCATTTGATTTTTATTTTATTGATTTTCTCTCAAACTATTTGTAATAGCCCTCTCCTCCTCCAACCCCCCCCCCCCATGATTTGGTCTGGGGCACCAGGAAGAGATAAGCACCAAGTACAGTTTCCCAAGTCCCATGCCTTCCAACTTGAGGACACAGGGCAAGAAAGAGCAACTGCACCTTCAGGTGCCTCCAGGCCCTGAGAGGCACAGGGCAGAGAGAGGTGCCTGTCTGAAATCGAGCCCGTCAACCTCCCAGCAGTGAGGCTCTGTGAATGTTACCTGACTTCTGCATGCATCGACTTCCTAGTCCTTCAAATAGCTTCCTGCTATATACGTGCTCTGGAAAAACCTTGTATTCTGCAAAATCACACACTAAAAATAACAGGGCTCATGGCAGAAATAGCGTGAAGAGCTAACAACTCAAAAAGTACGTAACTTCGCAGCCAGACCCCAAAAATATGAGTAACAGTGTTGATGCCCTTCAAGAGGGGTGTTAAGTTCTCATAGGTAAAAACACGCCATCGTAATGACAGCCCTTTACCTGTAATAAAAGGCAAAATTTCCAGATGGATGGGGGCAGAGGGTGCAGGGGAAAATTGAGGGCAGAATGTATCCAGACTGGACAAAGCACAAAATAAGCACTTTCAAGGCAGGACAGGTGGAGAAACTGAGCCAGGGCCAAGAAGAGAGGGGAGAACAGATATTAATGATGCAGGAACTCTTGTTTTGCACCAGCTTGCTTAATGGTGTGAAATCTAATATACACATGAATCTCACATGAACAGACCCCTCTTCTGCGTTATGCGGACACTATTCCCTGTTTATTTACAGGATGGGAGCAAATTCCTGCTGCGGGAACGGGCGTGGGAGCAGAGCAGATTGTCCTACACCCTCACGAGGCTGTTCTGCGCTGACAGCTAAGAACCCTGGAGGGGTTCACAGAGCCTGACACGTAGTAGGGCCATCAGAAACACTGGCTCGCCTTCACGCTATGTCATTGTCAGCTTTAGGACACATCGCTGTAGTCTTGCGATAACTAGACGTCTGACTTCTAGTTCAAGCCTTTTCCCTGGCACACTACGACTCATTTTTTTAAAGACTATTAATCTGTGCGAAGGGGGCAGAGAAAGTAACATCCTGAAACCTCTGGGAAGCTTGTGTAAGCTGATATGCTTGTGGAGGGCTGTCTGGAGAGAAAGAATGGGGAGGGAGCCTGCAAGGAAATGCAAACACAAACTTTCAAATGTAAATCTCGTTCAAATAGCGTCTTTTGGAAAAGTAAATTTAGGTCCCCTTGATTGATTCTGTGGTATTTGGCAAGATTTTAAATAGAACCTCTGTTAGACATGACCGGGGGTGAAAGCAACATAAATAAAATAGTAACCTAATTAAAGAATATCTTTCTATCTTGATGTACCTTGTGAGGTCTGGTACGTAAGTGCAAAAAAACACCAAAATAGTCGTCTGTGAGCATGAAGGGTAGACGCTGGGACCCACACCCCATGGGCTGCTTAGCAGAGAAGGCTGCATCCTTCCGGGATGACAGCAAGAGCTGGAGGCAGGTGGCGCCCGTCACATGGAGCCCAGTTCAACATGGCACCCCCATCAGCCTCAAGAAAGTCAACTCAGGCACACAGAGGATGTGTTCAATGGTCTCACTTGTTTTATAGCTTCCTGAAAGTTAAATGGGGGTAAATCGAAGAGAGGTATAGAAGTCAGTGTACATTGGACTAATGAGGAATCCTAGTTGTGGAAAATTCTCAAATCCGGAAGACCCTGTTGCCGGAAGTGAGTGTGCTGTCTCTGGAGGCATTTGTCAGAAAGGGTGTGACACCTTGCTGGGTCTTGGTTCCCACTAAGATGCACATCAGCGGTATGTTCTCAAACTGCGGAGGAGTCTGCACCCGGAGAACAGACAGGACACCAGGGAAGCATGTGTGTGCACTGGGTGCTGTGGTCTCTACAGCGGTCCTCTGAGCGGAGTGTGCATTAGTTCACCAGAGCTGCCCAGTAAAGCACCGCAGATACAGCAGCTTAGAAAACAGGGACCCTGGGGCGCCTGGGGACTCAGTTAGTAAAGTGTCGGCCTTCGGCTCAGGTCATGATCTCACGGCTCGTGGGTTCGAGCCCCGCGGCAGGCTCTGGGCTGAAGCTTGGAGCCTGGAATCTGCTTCGGATTCTGTGTCTCCCTCTCTCTCTGCCGCTTTCCCACTTGTGCTCTGTCTTTCTCTCAAAAATAAATAAGCACTAAAAAATATTAAAAAAAGAAAACAGGAACCTATTTCCTCACAGTCTGGGGGCTGGAAGTCTGAGATCAAGGTGTCAGCAGCATTGGTTTTTTGCGGGAGCCTCTCTCCTTGGCTTGTATATGGCCGCCTTCTCCCGTGTGCTCTCATGGTCTCCCCCCTGTGCATGTCTGTGTGCTAATCTCTTCTTCTAAGCACGTCAGCCATATTGAATGACAGCCTACCCTAGTGGCCTCATTTTTACCCAATAACCTATTGCAAGGTCCTACCTCTTACAATCGGAGGTTCTGGGGAGAAGAACTTGATTGTATAAATTTTTGAGGTTATACAGTTCAGTCCATTTTACCAATGAGGAAACTGAGGCACTGAGGCTCAGGGATTCACCTGAGGTCGCCCAGTGAGTCAGTACAGGGTTGAGATCTGTCTGAGGCTGACACTCACAGTTGCAAGCCCCCAAACTGTGTGGCCCTGAGGAAGGCATCATCAGGGTGGCCATCCAGGCTGGCGGCTTCCAGGGGCAGCTGAAACAGGGCCCCACAGAAGGCTTAAAGACAGGAAGTAAAGGTCACCCAGAGCTGGGAACCAGCCAGGGCTGTGTGAAGTAGGGGCATCACCCCGGGCACATCTGCGGACTCCCCTTACCTCTTCAGGCCAGCTGGTGCCCGGCGCAAGCGTGTGTCAGATTTCCTTAACCGTCCTGAGTGGAGCCAGACACAAACGAAAACTGCACCGCGTGTACTCCCATGAGAGAAAGCTGTGAAGACAAGGGATACTGTGAAGGGAGAGAGAGGTGCGAGCCCATTTCCTTCCCCACATCAGAGATCCTACACTAATACCAACAATGGGAGGCTGGCCCACTGCTAATTGTTCTGGGAGAAGAAACAGTGATCATCACACGTGTGTGCAGGCACACCGGAGACATAATAAACACAGTCTAAAATATCACCAGCTCCAGAGCAGGGCTGATTTGCAATTGTAAATCCATTAGGAGTGTGCATGAATACTAAGAGTGGGAGAAAGCCGGGCTGTGAATTTGCCAAGGAAACTGATGTGCTTTTCGGCAAGAGAAGAAACACAGACCCCATGGAAAATTATATTCTTCCTTTGCAATTAGGCCTGCCTCTTGTTTTAAATAATTTCTAATAATCTCCTGATCCATGGTGTAGTTTTAAATATGAATAACATAACCCCTACGTTTACATTAAACATGAATCATTAGACCAAAAAGAAAAAAAAATGCCTCGTTATTCGAAACGATCTCCCCCGCCCAAATAATGGCTGCAAACTGATGAATTCATGCATGCAGGGCAGTCCAAGAGCTACTGTCCTTAGAGAGATGGGGACACATTGTTTAGTCCTACAAGTAGGGGTTGGCACACTACACCCTGTGTACCAAGTCTAGCCTGCTGCTTTTGTAAATAAAGTTTTATTGAGACACAGCTATAGCCATTCGGTTACATATTGTCTACGGCTGTTTTTGAATTATAATAGTAGAACTGAGTACTATTTGCAAACCTTTAAGCATGGTATAGCCTGCAAAGTATAAAACGTTTACTAGCCAGCCCTGCACAAAGAAAGTTAGCTTCCTCCTGTCCTGGAGCCTCCTGTCAAGAATGTTTCTTCTGCATTACAGGCAGCTCTTTCTACAGAGACATAAGAAGAGGCTCTCTTGTATCTGATTTTGGTTCAGGATGGCTTAGGCCAGTGAGAAATAATGCTAGTGGCTGCCAGGGCTTACTCCTGAATATATATTTAACTGAACTGTCAACAGTGGTTTCTAACTCAGAAAAAGCAGGAGAACCACCATATACAGAAGGATTATGTATAATGAACTTATCCATGCTCTTGGGTGTGGATGTCGGTCCTAAGCCAGTTTACCCCCAGACCCACTCCTCACTCTGGCCTGTTTGGCTCTCTCTCCTGATGGGCTCACCTCTCCACTTTCTCCCTGGTCAGCTGGCCTCTGTCTAGGTGTGGCCATACAGGACCCGAGCAAGAGAACTGAAGGCAGGTGCAAGGGAGAAACCAAGGAATTTCTCCGCCTGTCTCTCTCCATCTCTCTACCATGGCAATATCTCTGCTAGCATCCTCATTTACTGTCGAAAAGTTTGAATATTTTTCAAAGACTTTATACCTAAACAATAACAAAGCCAAGAATACTATTTTGGTATATTTGTTTCTGAAGGCTCTGTTCTTTGCCACACTTGGTTTCCTTCCAGGGAATATGTGACCTCAGGATGCATCCCACCCCTGCCTGGAAGCGGGTAACCAAGGCAAGGTGGAAAGAGTCCTTTAGTTAAATTACCATGGAGAGAGGGGAGAGGGAGCAAACTAGTGCAGCGTACAGGTTGGGACAAGGATGAGATAAAGGTACTCAAGAGAAACTTCTGGAACAAAGCCAGGATGATAAATTCATTGTAAGTGTGAGTATTGTTATCTACACCACTCTTCCCTATGCTTTCTGGCCGAGATTACCTAAATGAATGGTTATCATTGGGGGAATTGGGATTTTGCCCCAATGGGGCATTGAGGCAATGTCTGGAGACCTTTTTGGTTTCATATTTAGGTGGGATGGGGTTATTGGTGTCTTGCAGTGGACGCCAATGGTACCACTAAACATCCTGCAATGCACTGGACAGCCCCAGAACAAAGGACCCCACACACTTGGGTCCCCAAGGTCAATAGGGCTGACATTGAGAAACCTTCCAATTAAGTGTCTTTACCTGACAACATACAGGAAATTGAAGCCTGGCGAGATCAGTACAGGGAGGCTCCCTGGAAGATCCTAGGGAAATACATCCCCCGTGGAAGATACATTTCCTTCACAACTGACATTGCCTGCCAGACCCACTTCCTCATACACATGTAAATTATTTGAGTCCACTCCTTTTCAGTCACTTCATGTGGCTAACCGCATTTCTCTGCAATTTCAACACCAGTTTACCTAGGAAAATGTATTCCAGATACATCAAAAGAAGCTGAATAAGAAATATCATGTGTACTCTTTTTTATTTTTAAAGGCAGATTGCAATGTATTAGAAATAGGTATAATACTTTAGACTTTTCTTTTTTTGGTCACATCATGTTTGATTTGGTTAATCTCAGTTGAACAGGAGTTTAACACTAAGTCTTTTAAGTGAGATCATTCCTATATTAATGAGATCCAGACTGATTCAAGTAAAAAAAATGATTAAAAATCTAAAATGTCCCCTTGCTGTTATTCAAATGAATGGAAGGAAAGAGGTGGTATTTTTGAAGCTCGTTTGCTCTCTCCTTTTTTTTTTTTTTCCAGCCTAATTGACTTGGATCTGGTTCATCTTGAGTAGGTTATGTTTTCTTATTATAACAGCCTTTCCCCGGCAAAATCATTCCCCTCACTAATGAGCTCCATCTTCCTATGATAGGGAGAGAGTTTTAAAAACACCCACTGTTCTCTCCCGTTCATTTGAATAGCACCAAAGGGACAGCTTTTCCCATCATTTCTATCAGAGAGATGGGGCTGGATCTCATTAATAAAGAGATGATTTTACTCCAAAGAGGCCTCGGCATCGAGCCCTAACCTAGATTAGAACTTTGTCAAACACGGAGCCCCTGCCACTGAAACCGCCCCCTGAGTGGTGCCCCGGCCAAGTGTCCCTGTGGTTGGAGTTTCACCGAGGGAGGGGACCGTCGGCACGGGGCTGGCTGTGACCTCAATTCCCAAGCCCGCTGATTTCTACTACGAGGAGGCTCCGCAGGGAAGTCTTCACCTTTAAACAGCCTTGTACGCCATTCATAGTGGTCACGCCAGGCTTGACCCTTATAATACAAGGGTCACACCAGTCATGAAAGCCAGGATGAGTCTTGAGGTCAGGGACTCCAGCCACAGCCTTTGCCCAGCTCCTGCCCTCATGCCCTCTCTCCCTCCCCCTGCCCCAACACAATTCATTGCATTCATCGTCCTACACCTCAATTTCTATTTCTTCATATTCAAGCTTACCTCCAGACTCCTCCGCTGTCACTGACCCTTGATCCTTCTTATTTCCCCTCAGGTAATGAGCTCCAGATTAGATACATGGCCCCAGACACCTTTGGCCGGAGAGAGCTTTCCTGGTTTGGATTATACCTCTGGGCCACCAAAGGACTTTCCTGCCAACTCAACCGTCCACGTCCACATTTTTCAGATGTTCTGATAGCTCAGGGAGGAAGTAGACTCTAGTGGATAGGCAAGGGGGCTCTGGAGTGCTCCTGTTTGAGTCCAAGCTTTATCCCCCATCACCTTGGGTAAGTGTATTATGTTGGGAGTCAACTCTTCATGAGTTTCCTGTGTTCCTGCACATCGTATTGGGGAGGTGCTGACTGCTCTTTGGCTCTGGACTAACAGAAAGGCTTGGAAGATGGAAATGGTATTTTCCCTCCCGAGGAAAGGGCTGGCATCTTACTGCCCATTGTAAGAGATTCGGGTTCCCGAGGCTGGGAGTCCTCTTCTGTAAGAACTCACTCCATGTGCAGGCATTGCTTGGCCCACTGTGTCACCGTGTGAGAACTGAGGCCCTGGGAGCGAGTGTAAGAAATGTGATACTCTATTACTGTAACTGTGATTTACAAACTGTCCTCTGTCTCTGACCTGGGGCCTCGTGTTTTCTTCCATCATCCATGACACTGTGCCAAGCCAGCTCATTAACCTGTAGGTAACAAAATCTCAGATGCTTCACAATTATTTTTTTTTACTTTAATGTTTATTTTTGAAAGAGAGAGAGCACAAGTAGGGGAGTAGCAGAGAAAGAGGAAGAGGGAGACACAGAATCTGAAGCAGGCTCCAGGCTCTGAGCTAACAGCACAGAGTCCGACACAGGACTCGAACCAACAAACTATGAGACCATGTCGTGAGTTGAAGTCAGATGCTCAACTGCCTGAGCCACCCAGGTGTCCCTAAGATGTTCACAACTCTTAACACTCATACTAGCTCTGAGACTTGGTTTCCTCATATATATAATGGGAGAATAATATTTCTGCCTTCATAAGATAGTTGTGAAGATAAAATCTGTTAATCATTTTTAATGCTGAGAAGCATCTTATGGAAATTACTTAGCATTCAACTAATCTGGCTAATTTTCATTATGTCAGGTTTACCTGTAATCTCAGTCTCTCTGTAGCAGAGGGAATGAAATAACGGTGTGAAATACCAGTGTGGCCAGAGGGACCACCCATCCTAGAAAACATAATCTACCTCTGTCGTCAGGTGCAATGGTCATTAGAGACAGGAAAAGATCATAGTTGGATGACTGACTGGAAAGGGATTGATCACAGTCCCTTATCACATGTAGGTAGTTAATAAATCCTTATTGAATTACTTTATTAATAATTTATTATTTTAGGGGCATCTTGGGGGGGCAATCAGTTGAATGTCTGGCTTTTGACTTTAGCTCATGTTATTATCTTGTGGTTGCTGAGTTTGAACCTCACATCAGGGTCTGGGCTTCTCTGTTCTGCCTTTCCCCACTCCTCTCTCTCTCTCTTTCAAAAAATTAATTAATTAATTAAAATGAATTTATTATTTTAGAGAAGTTTTAGGTTCATAGCAAAATTGTGGAGAAAGTATAAAGATTTCCCCCACACCCTCAGCCTCCACAAATGCACAACGTTACCAACATCCTTCATCAGGTTCCAGCATTTGTTACAACTGATGAACACACCGTAATCATCCAGAGTCTGTAGTTGGCATTGGGATTCACTTTTGTTGTACGTTCTATGGGTTTGGACAAATGTATACTGACACGTATCCATCATTATTATATCACACAGAGTAGTTTCACTGCCCTAAAATTCTCTGCCTGTTTATCCTTTCTCCTCCTAAACTCTGGCACCCATTGATCTTCTTACTACTTTCAGAGCCTTGCTTCTTCTGGAATGTCTTATGCTTGGATTAATACAGTAGATTATATTTTCAGATCAGCTTCTTTCACTTAATAATATGCATTTTAATTTTGTCCATGGTTTAATAGCCCTTTTCAGTGCTAAATAATATTCCATTGGCTGCATGTACCCCAGGACATCTTGGTTGCTCCCCGCATGTTAACAATTATGCTCAAGCAGACATAAGCAAAAGCATCTGTGCAGGTTTTTGTGTGAACATACGTTTTCGATGTCCTTGGGTGAATGCCAAGAAATGTAACAGCGACATAGTGTGAAAAAGGATGTTTAGTTTTGATAGAAAGTAACACACTCTTCCAAGGTGACCATATTATTTGGAAGGAGAGTTTCAGTGGCTCCACATTCTTGCCAGCAAATGGAGTTTTAAAAATTCTGGATTGGGGTCATTTTAATAGGTTCGTAAGTGAACCTTATTGTATTAATTTTACTTTCCCTGATGATACATGGTGTGCAGCATGTTTTCATATATTTATTTGCCATCTGTGTAACTTCTTTGGTGAAATCTCTGTTAAAGTCTTTGGCCCATTTCTTAACTGGATTATTTGGGTTCTTATTATTGAGATTTAAGGAACAGTCCTTCATTAGATATGTCTTTTACCAATATATTCTTAGTCTATAGCTCAGCTCATTCTCATTCTCCTGACATGGTCTTTTGCAGAGCAGAAGTCTGTGTGCTTTAATGAATTCCAGCTTAAAAATGATTTCTTTCATGGATTGTGCCTTTGCTGTTGTATCTAGACGTCATTGCAAAACCCAATGTCATCTAGGTTTTCTCCTGTGTTATCTTCTAAGAGTTTTATAGTTGTTGTTGCTGTCCTTATTTTGAAGTCGGCTCCATGACCAGTGTGGGGCTTGAACTCACGACCCTGAGAGCAAGAGTTGCTCTACTGGCGGAGCCAGCCAGGCGCCCCTGAGAGAATTAGAGCTTTGTGTTTTACCTATAGGTTTGTGATCCATTTTGAGTTCATTTTAGGGAAGGATGTAAGGTCTGTGTCTAGTGTCAGCTTTGTAGCAAGTGGACATCCCGGTGTTTTGGTGCCTTTTGTCAAAAAGATTATCCTCGCTGCATCATATTGCCTTTGCTCCTTTGTCCAAGATCTTGACTTATTTCTATGGGTCTGTATCTAGGCTTCCATCTGCCCTTCAAGAGTAGGATGGATAAACCAACTGTGCTATTTTCATACAATGGCATACTACTCAGCAATCGAAAGGCATAAATTGCAGATACACACAACACAACAACATGGGTGAATCTCAAAATCATTATGTTGAGGAAGAAAGGCCAGAACCTCCACTTCTCCAATAAAAGAGAGGATATACTGTATGATTCTTTCCCTATAAAAGCCCTTAAAGTGGACACTAACCTATAATGACAAAAAGCATTAATTGCTTAGGGAAGGATACTGAGAAGGAGGGATTACCAAGGGGCTTGAGTAAACATTTAAGAGTGATGGATAGTTTTATTATCTTATTGGGTTCATGTGTTTATAGTAGACTAGTATATCAACATTTATCAAATGGTATACTTTAAATATGTGCAGTTTATCACACAGCAGTTGGATCTTTATGAAGTACAAAAATTTAAAACACTCAACACTATCATAATGGATACATCCTTCTTCAATATGATTATGCTGAATAGTGATATTATAGATATAAATAATTATAACTATATATGAATGTATTACTTTGGCTATAGATCTAGAGGTAAGAATGAACATAGTAAAGATACAGATATATAGAAGCAAATTGAGATATATAGATAGAGTTATAAGTATAAACACATATTTATCCACCCAAAAGCCAGCATAGGCTGATTGGGGAGGTCCCAAAGCCACGTCACTAAAATCTGGACTAAGACAAGGATGCTCACTGACACCATTGTTGTTACACATTGTCTTGGAGTAAGAATTAGAGGTACAAAAAATGGTAGGGAAGTAAATACTTCCTTGACAACTGTCAGAGGATATAATTAAATACTAGAAAACCTAAGAAAATTAAATGGAAAATTGGCTACAAATAATAAATTCTACAAAAACATCAGTCATGTAATAGGTATTAAACTTAATAAACAGGAGTGCCTGGGTGGTTCAGTCAGTTAGGCATCTGACTCTTAATTTCGACTCAGGTCATGACCTCAGTGTTCTAGAAATCATGGAGCCTGCTTGGGACTCTCTCTCTCCCTCTCTTTCTCTGCCCCTCCCCTGCTCTAGCACATGCACACTCCTTCTTTCTTTCTCTCAAAATAAATAAGCTTTAAAAAACTTAATATGCATACATCAATATGTACAATGAATAATTAGAAGATTTCGGACAGCAAGATTTTTATCCATAATGGCATCGAAAGATAAGATGCCTAGAAACAAACTGAATAAGAGACATTCAAACTTTTATGAAGGCAATTTTAAAATACTATTTAAGAGCACAATTAAGTACTGAACAAATAGAAAAATGTGCTTTGATTTGGAAAGGAAAACTCAATACAATAAAGACAGGAAGTTTCCCTTATTTCATTTATACATCTAACAGAATTCCAATTTAAAATACTACAATTTATTTTGTTTTTGGAACTAGACAAATTTGAATCTAAAGTTCATATGCAAAAACATCAAGAAAAGTGTTTTTGAAAAAGGAAAGCAAAGGGGCACCTGGGTGGCTCAGTACGTTGCGTGTCTTACTTGATTTAGGCTCAGGTCATGATTCCAGGGTCCTGGGTCCAAGTCACATGTCAGGCTTAAGATTACTTCTCTCTCTCCCTCACTCTCCCTCTCTCTGAAATAAATAAAATTTTAAAAAGGAAAACATTAATCATGATTTGCCCCAAGAGACATGAAACTATAGTTTAAAGAAAATTACAATGTAGGTCATTAGTGTATCAGTGGATAGATGACTAAAGGAAAATATTTGAAAGGTCAAAAATGGCACAGAAAAATTCATAAACTTAGCATGTATTGAAGTTGGAATCTCAAATGAATAAGGAAATCATAACTTATTGGAACTTCTGAGTACTAATCAGGAAAACAAATTGAATCTGTACCTCCCTCCTTTTACCAGACAAAAATCCAAATGCATTAAAGATTTTAAAGTATAAAAATAAAACTCTAAAAACACAAGGAAAAAGAAATGGATTTCTTTATAATTTTGGTGTCTGGAAAATCTTCCCCACTGTGACTCAAAATCCACAAACCAAGCACACACAAAAATTAATAAACTCAACCACATTGGAAATAAAGCAAAAAATTTGTCCATGCCCAAAAATATCAGAGGAAATTCAGAACTTAAAGTAACAAGATTGCAAAAAATATTTACAATTCAGATTACAGATAAGGAGCTAATTTCCCATAACCAAAAATTTATAAGTTAGAGTAACAACGTAATTAAAACAACAAAAAAGGAGAGGCAGAAAACAAAAAGAATAAAAAGGTTTCAGCAAAAGAAATTCAGTGGCTCTTAAACATGGAAAAAACCCCAAGTCACTAGTAATTAGAGAAACAAAGATGCAAACAATACTATGATATCACTTTGTACCCATCAGAGTGGCCAACATTCTGATTTTTGGCTAACATATATCCTCATGCATAGCTAGTAGGAAGGGTAGACAGGGATAAACACTTTGGATAAGTTAACAATGTTATCACATTTAAGAAAGCATATGCCCTCTGACTCACCAATCATATCTTTTCAGTATAAGTGTGTCTCAAATATCACATGTGGCATACTTATGCTATTTATTTATTATTTATATGAAATTCAAATTCAAGTGGGTGTCCTATATTTTATTTGTCAATCCCCCCATAATCATTCTTTTCTATTTTCAAAATTCCTGTTCAAAACTCATTCCTTCCCTTGGAGGCGTTCGTCCAGCACTAACAAGGAGTAGCCTGGTACTCACTATCACCAAGTCTTAAACAAAGTCTCTCCCCTTATGCAAGATGAGTCCATTGGCCCAGATGATGTCTAAGGCTCCTCCCAGCTTTGATTTTCAGAATTAATTCATTGCACTGGTTCTTATGACCATTTTCTTTCCACCACCCATTTTGCCTCTTCCTCAGAGGTAAGATTTTTCCATTTTTCAAAAAAATATAAAATCATGGTTTGAGGCCACTGGGCTATGGATTCTGGCAGTGGATCGTTTAATCCATTTTCTTGCATTGTACTTGTTAGACAAAAATGGTAGGCAGTCCAAACCACAGCCGCACAAATCAGATGTGTGTTTGTTTTGGGATCTGTCCATTTGAGACGAAAAGTTTACAGACAAATGTCTGAACTAAGTGAGGCATTTTGCTGTCATTCGGGAGCAGTGGAGAGAAATTGAGATCTTGAGAAGAGAAACGAGAAGATCCAGGTGAACCTGTACTGAAAAGAAAGGGATGGTAACAAGAGCCTTGACAGTAGGAAAAAGTTATTTTCATATACCTTATCTCACTCTAATAGACTGTTCTAGCTTCCTGGTGGGCAATGAAAGATGATACAGTTATTACGTTTGCAGTGAGAATCCCCCGATGAAGGAAGACAAAGCATCCTGCGCGGGGAAGCTGAGATTCAGCCTGGTTTTGTACTCCATGGTCATTTCCATGTTAGCAAACTGACCAGATCCCATGAGGCTGATGTTAGAACCATGGAAACTAGCACGAGAGATGTTTTCTGTGTCAACGGAAGAGTCCTGCAAGAACTGGAACACCCAAGTGGGCCCGGGTTGCTTCTAGAAGTGGGTTCTCTGGGTCACTGAAGGATTTTAGTCAAAACACCGATTCAGAAGGGATTCATGAAAAGAGTAGAGAGTTCGACCAAATAACCTGCTATCCTGTTTCTAACTGTGACCCTCTAAGACCAAAGGTTCTGCCCACCCAGCATCCCCCTGACAACTTCAAACAGGAAACGAGAATGGAGGAATGAATCTTTGTCTTATTAGTTCTCCCCAGGCTGACGCAGGTGCACACTCTCTTCATACCCACCAACCTCTGCAGGTGCATCTTCTACTAAAGCACCTGACCACACTTTGCATAACTACTGTCTCAGATATCTATTGCTCTCAAGGTTCCTAAGATCCCAGAAAGTAGAGGCCGTCTGTCTCACATGATGATTCTCTACCACTCCATAGAAAGGATGTCCTGAGTAAACCCTTGTTTAGCCAACCTCAACTTTTTTAAATGAGATCACAATGTACACACTCATTCTTTTACTATCTCATCAAGTGTTCCTCTCAAATTTCTCTCAGCATTTTCTCTTTCACTTCTTAGAGCCTTAGAAAACCATGTTTGCATTTGTCTTCTTCCAAATCACCTAGGCTTCTTACCCTTTACAAACAGGATGTGACAGAATATAGACTTCCCTCCCCCCTTGGGAGAGTCCTTTCCACTAAGAGTCAGTAACCAATTGGTATTATTCATTTACTGGAGGTAAATTACAGATCATGTTTCTGAGATATTGATAAAAATTGTGATTAGCAATTGCTTGCTTAATGGAGAAAAAAAAGGTCCGGGTCTAATGGGAGTTGACAGGGTTGTTTTATTAATGTGCTTAATTGATTCTTGATTTAACTGGCAGCCATCTTAGTTTAAAAGATGGTCCCTAACTGGAATGGACATCCAATCATAAGGACCTTTCAATTAACGTGCCAGATACTTCACATATAAATCTGTCCTTGTTCAGAAAAATTATTCAAACTACATCACTGATTTGAGCAGACCTACTTAGAATAGTCTGCAAAAGAGAGAACAAAGCAATTGTCTCCATTATTACTTTGCACTCACATTATTTTCCATGATGATTTTTACATCCTTGGCCTCATTGCTACCTTTGCTGTATTGCTCACACGTGTATACAGGACAGAACAAAGAGGACTGTGTAAAGCACATAATTCCAGCATGATATGCCTTAAAGTTTTGCCTTGGCCATTTGAAACCTAAATTCTACGGCTGAGTGTACCACAAAGCATTTTACTTATTTATCAAAAATGTGTATAATGTTCATTACGTAGCTGGCATTATTGTAAATGCTTTATAAACGCTATCTGAATTTGTCTTCCTGAGACAGCCATGAAGAGGGCACATGTGCATATGTCATTTTTAGATTTGGAGACTGATCACTCAGAGAGGTTAAGTTACTTGCCTACAGTCACACAGCCAGGAAGTGGTTGCCCTGGACTCCTTTCCAGGGATCTGACTCGGGAGCCTATACTTCTTACCACGTCACTATTTTGCACCTCCTATTTCACAGGTGCTTTCCAGCTGTATACCCATCACCAAGAGCTAGACATTACTGTTAGGTCCACTTTGTAGGTGTGCCAAATGAATGTTCTTAGAATGGGGCCTTTCAGATTAGACCTTAACTGGTAAGATTGTTGCCTCTGAGTCATTCGATTTAATGCCCTATTTTGTATTTCCATACAAAAGGCAGCTTTTATTTTTTTTCTTTTGGCTGATAACAAAGTGAATACATATTTATGTCAAAAAATCAGATATATGGAAAAATAGAAAGCAAATTCACAAACCAAAGGTACAACCAGAATGTTTTGAACATGTTTTGAGGCATATTTGTTTTGGTCTCTCTACTTATATAAATGCAATCATACTATATTTTTGTTTCTTATTTTTTTAGATGTTTGTTTATTTTAAGACAGAGAGAGAGAGAGAAAGAGAGAGAGTGAAAGTAAGAGCACACAAGCAGAGGAGGGGCAGAAAGAGAGAGAGAATCCCAAGCAGGCTCCTACTGTCAGCACAGAGCCTGATTAGGGGGCTTGATCTCACAAACTTTGAGATCATGACCTGACACGAAATCAAGAGTCAGATGCCACACTGGCTGAGCCCCGGTATTTTAAAATGACATTTTATAACCACTTTGTCCTTCAAAATTAATCATTAAAATCTTCAATGTCCATGAAAATATACCCATTCTCTCAATGACAGCAAATTAGTCCACTGAATAGATATACCACAATTTATTTAACTAAAATCTTCCAGTAAATATTTGTGTGGTCATTGTATTTCAAATGACAGAAAGTGTTTGTGATTTGTTTAAAGTCTCAGTGAATTCAGCTTGTGTCAGCATTGATAAAATGCCCGCTGTGAAAAGCTCCAGTATGTCTTCAAGAGTGATGTAATGGAATGAATTTCCCACCATTTCTTCTGGGAGCACAAGGCGATTGAGCCAAATCCAGGGACCAGATGGCCCATCTCATTGCCCAGTAGTGGGTCCCACAGGAGTTGCAAAGACGGTAATTTGAGAGGGGAGGTGGCTCAGAAGCAGGATGTAATCAAGGGTCCCCCTGCCTCTTGCTGGCAGCCCTATCCCAGCCCCACTTTCACATCACAGTACACACCCCCAGTCTGACCCGATTCCCGCTACTTTCCACTGGATGGAGTTATGAGGATTTCATTCGCTTTCACAAAGGCTGCATTTGAAACCAGTCCCCAAACTGGGAGCCAAGTATACTGCATACCTGTCAGCTAACAACAGATGTCAGAAGGCATTCCCTCATAGGAACACATGATCATTATTGCCATTCATACTGAGAAGCGCCATACCCAGCAACCTAAATAAAAAGCTGGGTAGTTATTATGCTAGACCAAATCTTTTTATTAAAGGATCATGGAAACACCTTCTTCTAATGAAATCAGTGCACCTATAGACCTCTAATATACAGAAAGAGAATCAGGTGACGAAATTAGGGCAGATAGATATATCTTTTTTACAAGTTGAGAATAAAAAAGAGGGATTTTTTCATTTTGAATGCATTTAAAATTTTTTATTTTATATCTATACATCTCTTTCATTTTATCTTTAAATCTAGACCTATCTACTTAAAATTTTCATCACAGGTTTGTATGAGAGACAGTAAGAGAGAGAGAGAGTGACAGAGAGAGAGGCAGACAGAGACAGAGACAGAGAGAGAGGACACCTTGCTTGAAGCATATATGAACAAGACTATGCTGGCTAAAAAGTTATCAGAACAACCAGGTTGGGTATTTGAAATGCTGCTGTGGGTAGCTTGTTTCTAATCAAGTGTAAGTTTTGAACTGATCACCTTGTTTTGTTTTGTTGTTAATACTAGTTTCCCATCAGAAAAATGGTTTAGCTAAGAAGGGATTCTATGGGTTGCCAAGCAAGAAGGAATGAATGAAATGGGAAACTGGGTAAGAAATTCACTAAAATGCATTTGTTCAACAAGAATTTGAAATGGAACTCAGAAGCCCTCATGCTCTTATGAGAGTCTCAAGGAATAAAGAGGCTATGGCAGAAAGAGATGCTTAGCAGTTCACTCCATTGTCAGCCTCTGGAAATGGACTCTGTCATCACGTGACTTCTGTGGCCAAGGACTAAAGACTTGTCAAAGAATCCCGTTTCTCATTACGTGCCAGGAACAGAGGGCCTGTGAACTAGCTCATCATCCACTGGCTCCATTTCTAAGAGGACTTGAAGATGAGTGGTGGGGCACATCTAAGGTGGGGACTGAGACTAACTGAGTCATCTCACGCAGCACTTACATCTTCTGCCCCTTTAGGACGAACTTTAAGGAAGCAGGGCGTAAACCTGGGTTTCATAAAATTGTTTGTTCTTGACATTTCCTTTCCGTAACACAAGCAGAAAAAAATCTGTAAATATAAATACAAATATAAACATACATATTAATACATACATATACTTCTATACATGTATATATACACATTCATATAGATACAGATGCACATAATTATACACACACAGGTGCACATATGGATGGACAGATGGACATAGATGGATAGATAGACAGAGGTGCATATATGTTTGCCACCACTTTTTGGCAGCCATCTCTACTTGGCAAATGGAGATGACCCATGGTAACAAAATTACCCAAGGTAGCCTGAGAGGTAAGATGCGTTTCCTCATCTACCAAGCAGAGCACCTATTCTTCTTATTTTAATCACTTTTTAAGAATAAGATTGACATACATAAAGCTCTGCCTGTTTCATGGATGCAGCTTGATGAGTGTGGAGAGAGGTGTACACCCATGAAGCACTGCTTCAGTCAAAGCTCTTCATGTATCCCTCACTTCTAGAAGATTCCTCCCATCCCATTCTTTTAAAAAATGAATTTACTTTGGCGAGCCTGGGTGGCTCAGTCTGTTAAGTGTCTGACTCTTAATTTCAGCTCAGCTCATGATCTCATGGTTTGTGAAATCTAGCCCCATATCGGGCTCTGCACTGACATCATGGAGCCTGCCTGGGATTCTCTCTCTCTCTCTTTCTCTCTCTCTCTCTGTCTGTCTTTCTGTCTCTCTGCCACTCCCTGTTTGGTTCGGTTCATGCACTCAAACTAAATAAATAAGAATTTAAGAACAAATAAATAAATAAATAAATAGCTAAATAAATAAAACAACAATGGATTCACTTTCTACTGTTATTTTTTACTTTGTAGTAAGAACACTTCACGCAGCTTTTATCCTCTTGAAAAATATTTAAGTACATATGACAGCACTGTTCAGTATAGACCTTGTGCCATACTTTAGACTCAACACAGTGATCTTGCACACCTGAAACTTTATTCTTTTTCTTAATTTATAATTTATTGTCAAGTTGGTTTCGATATAACACCCAGTGCTATTCCCCACAAGTGCCCTCCCCCATGACCATCACCTCCTTCCCCCCTTTTCTCCTCCCCCTACAGCCTTCAATTTATTTTCAGTATTCAAGAGTCTTTCATCATTTGCCTCCCTCCCTCTCCCTAATTCTTTTCCCCCCCTTCTCCTACCCATGGTCCTCTGTTAGGTTTCTTCTGTTAGACCTATGAGTGAAAACATATGGTATCTGTCCTTCTCTGCCTGACTTATTTCACTTAGCATGACACCCTCAAGGTCCATCCACTTTGCTGCAAATGGCCAGATTTCATTCTTTCTCATTGCCATGTAGTACTCCATTGCATATATATACCACATCTTCTTGATCCATTCATCAGTTGATGGATATTTATGCTCTTTTTACGATTTTTCTACTGTTGAAAGTGCCCCTATGAACATCGGGGTACATGTGCCCCTATGCATCAGCACTCCTGTATCCCTTGGGTAGATCCCCAGCAGTGCTATTGCTGGGTCATAGGGGAGTTCTATTGATAGTTTTTTGAGGAATCTCCACACTGTTTTCCAGAGTGGCTGCACCAGTTTACATTCCCACCAACAGTGTAGGAGGGCGCCTGTTTCTCCACATCCTCGCCAGCATCTATAGTCTCTTGATTTGTTAAAAACACTTACTAGTTTCTGAAAAACTGTAACAACAAGCATGTTTCTTTGGCTTTAACGATTATTGTTCTAAAATCTGGTAAAGTTCTTTGGGATCTACTATGTGGTTTATTATCTGGGACTCATATTGTAATAATTCTGTTTCTTTTTTTTCTGTTTTAGCATTTATTCATTTTTGAGAGAGAGACAGACAGACAGAATGTGAATGGGGGAGGGGCAGAGAGAGAGGGAGACACAAAATCTTAAGCAGGCTACAGGCTCTGAGCTCTCAGCACAGAGCCTAACTCAGGACTTGAACTCACAGATGGCGAGATCGTGACCTGAGCCAAAGTCAGACACTTAACCGACTGAACCACCCACGCACCCCTGTTTCTTCATTCCTTCTATGACCAAAAAAATGGAGATGATGACTGTACAGATTTTGTTCCTGAAATCTGTTTAAACATGGTGGGTTGAAAACATACACTTCTTTGCTTTTCTCCCAAAGAACAATAAAATAAGAGAAAAAAATAACATTAAAAATATAATGTGAAAGGATGAAAAGAATTAATTTCTTTTTTTTACATTTATTTATTTTTGAGAGACAGAGAGAGACAGAGCATGAACAGGGGAGGGACAGAGAGAGAAAGAGATACAGAATCAGAAGCAGGCTCCAAGCTCTGAGCTAGCGGTCCACAAAGAGTTTGACACAGGGCCCAAACCCATGAACCATGAGATCATGACCTGAGCCGAAGTCGGATGCTCAACAGACTGAGCCACCCACGTGCCCCTAGGATGAAAATAATTAGAAGGTCAATCATAGCAAAAGAGCTATATTCAAATATGGAGGATGGACGACAAATGAAAAAATTGGCCATTGTGATAGAGCAGAGAGAGGCAGGGCCCTACTTACTTCAGGGAGATGAGTATAAGAAGCCAGCACATTTTTCCTGCAAGAGAAAGAAATGAAAAAAAAAAAGTGGGAACTAGTGTAAGGAGCTCTGAATGTGAGTGTGGAGTGTCTGAAAGTTGGGGTGAAGTTATAACTGAGTGAATAGTAGTAAGGTGACTAGATGTTCTTTGGCTCCACTATTCAGGCCATTCTTTCCAGCCAGGACTCTGAGAAGTCAAGTCTGTTCTTTAGAAAGTTGGAACCTGGCTCCAACTGGGACTGCTGGGATTATGAAATTGATTATGGGCTATGGAATTATGAATTCCCAATTCTGGGATTATGGAATTCCAGACAGAGATCGAGGGCCAGGGTGAAAAGAAAAGGAGAAGATAGTAAGTGAAGGACTGCCCGCAGAATTATGATACCCCAGAGGATATTTTCCTTCTAAGTTCCCAGACCACCGAAAGCCTACTTTTCTACCCTAGGTAGGAAATCTGAGGATTAATTTTTGGAAAAGTGATCAGTTGGAGAGGATACAGTTGAAGGTAATGATGTTTGAAATTTCCCAATTGCCCTCCGGGAAGACTCAGAGTTGATAAGACCTGAATCACACATAAAGATTTCGGTGAACCTTTCAGTGCCACATCCTTAAGTATAAGTGAACAATCAAGGCTCTCCAATCTTTTAAGAAATGCTGTAATGTTAAAAGCAGAGAAAAAACTTAAAAGAAAAAAACATGGAAGAAACAGAATAAACACAACAAGCAGAAGAAAACCATAATCTTATAAATAAAAGTATAATTAATTTCCTAAAAGAAGGGATTGTGTCTCTAAAATATTCAAACATATTAAAAATATAAAACATAATTGAACAGAAGAGTTGGAAAATAAAGTTCAAGATTCTTCAAAAGTCTGTAACTGACATGTTTAAGAGTCAAAGACACTAATAGGTTGAAAGTAAACGGGTGGAAAAGGATAAGCAATGTAAACAATAACCAAGAGATCTCAGCTCACAGTCACAGTAATGACTGTGACTATCAGACAAAAGAGACTGTTAGACATAAACTACTAGAGTGAAAGGAAGACACTCTTCAATGGAAACAGAGTCAAACCATCAGGAATACATAACAGTTATAAACATATGTTCATTGAACAATAGAGCGTCAAGACACATGAGGCAGCCCTGACACAATCTGAAGGGAGAAATGGACAATTTGATAATGTATCGGAGACCTCCATACCCTGCTTTCTATAGTGTATCAAACTGAGCAGATCTGCAGGGAACAGAAGACTTGAACTGCTGTGTAAATGGACTAGAACTAATAGACATTCACAGAACATCACAGCCAACAACAGCAGAATACATATTATTCTCAAGCATAGATAAAGCATTCTCCAAGATAGACTCTATCTTAGGCCATTAAATAAACCTCAAAAACTTATATAAATAGAAATAATACAAAGCATGTCCTCTGTGAAAATGCAATGCAATTAGAAATCATTAACAGAAGGAAATTTGGAAAACACATATATTATAAATTAACCCCAAATTGTTCAAAGGAGAAATCACAAAGTTAATTAGAAAATACTTTGAGATGGATAAATACAAAAAGATAAAATACAAAAACTTATGGTATGCAACTAAAGCACTAGAGGAAAATTTATAGTGACAAATGGTTATGTTAGAAAAGAAAGATATTGTACCAATCAAACTTTCACCTTAAGAGACTGTTTTTAAAAGAGCAAATTATATGTAAAATACATTGAAGGAAGGAAAATAAAGATTAGAGCAGAAATTAATGCAACAGAGATTAGAAAAGATAAACATAATCTTTGAAAAGATTAAAAAAGCTTAACAAACCTTCAGCCAGCAGGACCAAAAATAAGAGAGAGAAGACTCAAATTACTGAAATTAGGAATAAAAGTGGGGACATTACTACAAACCCTATAGAAATAAAAAGTTATAATGAAAAATAGTGAATAATTGCATGTCAATAAAGTAGATAATCGACAGGAAACAGACAAATTTCCAGAAGACACAAACTTCCAGGAAGACTCAAGTCATAAAGAGATACCCATTGTGTTAATCCATTTATTTTTTAAATGTTTTACTTATTTTGAGAGAGAGGGAGTGGGGGAAGGGAGAAAGAGCGAGGGAGAGAGAATTTCAGGCAGGCTCCATGCTGTCAACACAGAGCCTGATATGGGGCTTGATCTCATGAACCATGAGATCATAACATGAACTGAAATCAGGAGTTGGACAACTAATAGACTCAGTCACCTAGGTGTTCCTGTGTGAATCCACTTATATGAAATATCCAGAATAGGAAAATCTACAGAAATTGAAAATAGAGTAGTGGTTGCCAGGGGCTAGTGGAAGGGAAAATGAGTCACACATTAAGTACACATTTTTTTTGATATGATCAAAATATTCTGAAATTAGAATGCAGTGTAATGATAGCACAACTCTGAACATACTAAAAATCACTGGATACATATGTTAAAAGTGTGAATTTTATAATGTGAGGATCATATCTTAATAAAAATGTCTTTAAAATTCCTCAGAAATGCAAATAAACAAAGATGTGTATAATCAGAGAGAAAGGATAAGAGAATTAGAGGGTCTATCCGGGAATTCCAGTATTTAAATAATAACATCTTTAAAAAAGGGAACACAGATAATAGGGAGGTGAAAATAGTCAAGTAAATAAGGTAGTGGTATTTCCTGAATGGAAGGACATTAGCTTTTAGACATGATATATGAGAAAAGACCCAGACAGGACATTAAGTTTCAAAACTCCAGAAATTAAAACAAAATGTATTGGAGGACTCAGCATGAGAAACATTTAGATTACACACAACGATTTGAAAATCAGATGTCATTAAGATTCTCAATGAAAGTATTTAGTCTAAAAGGAAATGAAGAAATAACTTAAAAATTCTGAGAGAAATTAATTACAAACTTAGAATGCTATACCCAGCTAAACTGTCAAGTACATGCATGTAGACTAAATTTAGGCCCCTTTAATGGGTAGCTTTTTGAGAACTCACTCCACTAAAATGATGAAAGAAGCAATGAAAGATGACTCTGTTGAATCCAGGAAGTGAAATCCAATGTAGGATAGAGGCAAAAGGATTTTACAGAATGCTGGTATTAATGTTCCAGGTGGGGAACTCCGAAGCAGTTTTTGAAAGCAATGATTCCAGTTTGGAAGAGGAAGAGGAAGGAATCCAGAATGAATGCTTCCAAAATAAGAAATAGGATGGACATAAGTCCTTAGGTATATAGTCTTAGAGAGATGAGTTTCATAGTTCTTTCAGAATGTGTGGAGCTCAATTATTGATAAGTACTTTAAAAAGTCAAGGAAATAGAAAAAAATATAAGAAGCAATGACTATATCCAGAAAAAGGCTATAGAAGAAATAAAATCAGGATTCAAAGTGACTCTGCCATGATTGTCTTTATAGTCATAGCAGGGGTCCCAAATATTAATTAACCCCAAATTATGCTATAATAATATTCTGAAAATTTAGAGAGAGAACTCTGTGTGTAGTAAGAATGGCATAAGAGAGATAATGTCAAAAAATTGAAAACCATCTCAAGAGGCAACAGCAATATAAGCATGTTATTTAGAAACCTGGGAACATAAACAGCAGCAAGAACAGATTAAAACTTGAGAGTGGTTGTTGCGAGAAGCTGATTACGGAGTAGAAAAATGTAAAATGTGCCGAAAAGAGCTGCTTTGTTTTGTTACTAAGTTTAACACACAATTTATCTTGTAAAAAGTATATGTGTGTATACACTTACATATACTTATATATAAGTATATACTTATAAGTATATATATACATATATGTTTATGTATATATATTGCCTATATAAAATAGAGGGAATATATATATATATATATATATGTATGTACATAAATATATACACACATACATATATAGGCAATAATATGATCAAACGATTGAATAAGTAAAATGCATTGAATTGGCCTTTGCAAATCGTAAGGTGCAAATAGAAAGAGCCCAGATCTAGAAGTCAGAGCCCGCGGCTGATGCCTCACCTCTTCTGCTAGGCATCTGTGCACTGCCTGACTTCACCTGACCAGGCTTCTGCTCCTCTCTCCTGTGCCTTGCCCCCTCACACCGCCATGGGGAAGCTCCCACTTGGTAATGCATTAGTGGACTCCTTATAAGCTCTGTAGGTGTTCATGGGTATTACCAAAAACTGCTGTAATTCTCTCATTCATTAATTCATTTACTCTACAGTTGAAGTATGAAATCCCTAGGACCACATTGTAGAGTTATCATATTTCTGTATTAGGTACAAATATCGGAGCTTCCTGGGACTAACACCAGGGAGTCAGCATGAATGTGATAATTACCATGTTCCCATCCAATGTTATTGATCCTCTCTTTGGGGTTTTATATGGAGAGATTTTGGAGTAACACAAACCTGAACAGTCTATTAACTGATCAATAATCTTGAACTCCTATCCCATGTAGACCATTCTCCTCCAAGTTCACTTGGAACTTGAAGTGTATACTGGCAGGTGCACTTACTGAATGTTTAGTGGGTTGAGATCCTAATTTTGGCTGAAGGATCTATAGCTTTTGTAGAAGTGAATTTTATTATTCCTCAGGAAGGTGTCACTTGGGAAATAACTTGCTAACTGTCCGTGTCTCAGGGCTTGGGAATATCCACCTTCTTTCAAGATTGGATCAGTGAGATGAATAGAAGACATCTGGAAACAGCAAGAAGACACCTACAAGGCATAAGAAGATATATATTTGAATGGAGGTACAATGCATTGTGGGCAGACAATTGGTCATCCTGGTGATTGACAACCTCAGATCTAGTCAAATTCCCTCATTTTGCAGATGAAGAAACTGAGGTTATTTGTCCAGTCACTTATGTTTTTAAATTAATGAGCGCTCTAGTAGTAAAGATCAGCACCCTTTATTTTTCCTTATTGCTGCAAGATACATGTTTAAATGTCAGTATGTACATGATGATAAAGAATTAATATTGATTGTGGATGCTAATTAATTATCCTAAATGTTTCATTTGCAATCAACCCTAAGAGACCCTAATATGTAGTTACTTGTGGGGAGCAGCAAAGATCTCAGCTGCTTGGCCATTTGCTAGCCAGATTTGTCACTCCCTGATGGGAGTTGCAAAATAGGCAGGGGAGCGCCACTCCTTGTCAGAGAAGTCAAAAGACCAAAGATCAACCGCCTGCAGGCAGGGTGATATTCGGCCCCTCAGGCGCTGTGCTAAAATACTTTAGTCCGGTTCCTCTTTTACTCCAGTCTTAATCCCTTAACCCTGTTTCCTAGCAACCGACCTAGGCCAGATGCCTTGTTTTTCCCGCCTTGAAACCTTTATATAGAGACAGTTTTCTCAATAAAGCTCTCTCTCTTTCGCCTGATCGGAAACCGTGAGTTGTGTCTTTACTCTCTGTGCGTCCCCTTTCCTGCCCTGTTTTCTCTCCCTCCCTCAGGAAAAGAAACTACGAGGACTCACCGCTCCGCGGGCCGGAGCGGCCGGGGCGGGACACGACAGTTACTATTTGCCTTTCTTCCAGAATATGACAGGTGTAGGGGTAAGCTTACTCGCTGAGAGGATTTAAGTACCTGCCCAGTAGAACAACTCAGATGAAGGCAGAGGCAAGATTCAAACCCAGACCGGTCCAGAGCTTTGCTGCAAAGCCCAGTCCTACTATACCAGAGTATGTGAATTGGACAGTGCAAAGTCATTGGTGCTCCTGGTGTGGGGGGCATGACCTAGGTGAGGTCACGGTGCGGGGAGAGCTGAGCTGGTCGAATGTCACAACATTGGGAGGTCAGGTACCCTCCAAGAATCCCATCAATCCGACCTTGGGCAATCTTGAGCAAAGCAGACGTTCTTTTCATTCTCATGGAGTTTATGTAACATAGTCACACGTTAAATGTGTGTGTGTGCATGTATATATCATATACAGTATTATATTTTAAAAATATTACATACATGATGTAAAATAATTACGTGTGTGTGTGTGTGTGTGTGTGTGTGTGTGTGTGTGTGTGAATTGTTGTGGAGGGACATGCGTGGGCCTGGGAGGAGGTGGCCCGAATGTAAGCATCAAGAAAAGATTCCCTGAGGAGAGTGGCAATTGTGGTGGGAACAGCAGTCACAGGAATCAGAATATTTTAGTGACTTCTCAGGTCCTTTGGCTGCTGGAGGTGACAGTGAGCTCTAGAAACTTAGCTGGGACTCAGGGACATACAACTTCACTGTATGAAGCCTTGTGCGCCTCCTTGAAGCACGTTTTCCATTTCCAGTTGATCTGTATGTAATTTAGAAGTTGAGAGGCTCAACATTGTGGCCAAACACCACTAGCAGGACATAAAACTGGGACTCAAACTGGGTCTGTCTAACCCATAGACGAACACTGCTCATCGAACCTTGGAACGTAGAACCGGCCTCTTTAACCTGGAATCATTGAAACTCTGTATCTACTGGGTCTGCTTATTAATGAATAGATCATAAATAGTCTCTTACATTTGCATAAGATTTACCGTTTCCAGAGAACATATGTATCATCTCATTAAATATTTAGATGAATGGAACAAAGAGAGGATTTAAATGATATGCCAAAAAGAGCGCCTGGGTGGCTCAGTCAGTTAAGTGTCTGACTTTAGCTCAGGTCATGATCTCACGGTCCGTGAGTTCGAGCCCCATGTCGGGTTCTGTGCTGACAGCTCAGAGCCTGGAGCCTGCTTCGGATTCTGTGTCTCCCTCTCTCTCAATCTGTCCCTACCCTCCTCATGCTCCATTTCTCTCTCTCTCTCTCTCAACAATAAAATAAACATTAAATTTTTCTTAATGATATGCGAAGAGACATACAGCTGATAGTGGGACTAAAACAACTGAGTGGGGAGCCTGGGTGGCTCAGTTGGTTGAGTGTTAGACTCTTGATTTCATATCAGGTCGTGATCTCACAGTTTGTGATTGTCAAGTCCTGCGTCAGGCTCTGCACTGACAGTTTGGAGCCTGCTTGGGACTCTCTGTCTCCCTCTCTCTCTGTCCCTCTCCTGCTCGCCCTCTTTCTGAAAACTAAATAAATAAACATTAAAAAAAAAACCCTCAAGACAGACAGAGTCCTCCACCTTTGAATTCCATATTCATTTTTCACAGGATAAAAGCAGAAAGGACAGACACTTTTGGAGTGGATATCGGTGTCTGGATGAGGATGTGTAGATGGCGTAAGTGTGTGAGCAACACGAGTCAGCGTGAGGGCTGGCAGTCAGCTCAGTGAGCGGCTCGGGGTCCACGGAAGGCCAGCGCCTCCCCCCCACCGCCCCAGCCTCTCTGGCAGAGACGCAGGGGTTCCTTACTGGGAAGCACGCCCTCTGAGTCCTCTCATACTGATTTATAGACGGAGGGAGACCTCATTACCGCGCCCATCTCTCATGTGGAAATTGGGATAAGTAGACCGAAGGCTCGAGCAGTGGCTGCACTAAACGAATTAGTTGTCTAAACAAATTTCTGGGGAAATATTCCAAGTACTTAAGAGCACATACTGTTTTCAAGCATTTTCAAGCACCTCCCGAGCACCCTTTTCCACACAAACACACGATGGACTAATTACAACGCATTCTTATCTATTCATTAAGCCTCATCCTCTGAGGGCCCCCACTTAACTGAACGCTAGACTCCTTCTGGTTCATGCTTGTCCTTGAAGGAAATAAAACGAGATTTCCTTAAAAAAATGTTTTTGAGATCCAATCTCTCACCACTCAGTCAGAAGGTCCTCCAGATAATTTGTCTGAATTCGTGAGGTTTTGTGGTCACTAGGCCTTAACGTCTTATTTGTGCTGCCCAGAACTTACGAATCGAAGAAATGTGACTCCCAGGATGGCGTTGTCCCAAATCGTCCATCATTTAAGGATTACGTGGAGGAACTCACTTTGTAGCCTTGCTTGAGGTTTTATTTGAAAGTTAAGTGCAACAGGGAACAAACAAGAGATGGCCAAGTACTTAGAAAGGAAAATGCTGAGGTGGAATTTGACTTTTAGGCAGTTTTAAGATTCTCTCTACTTCCTCTTTGGCTCATTATTCAAGGCTACCCCACCCATGGCTTAGGCCCAGGCAGCAACTGCAGCGGGAGTCAGAACTCGCTGCTCTCCAAAGCACTCATGGGACTGGTCCTGTCCACTCCCTGCGCAGGGAGTCTGGCCAGCATGACCTCAGTCTAGCGCTGTGGTCCCCGCCTTGTGACTCGGGGCCTGAACCATCCTCCACATTTTCTATCATCTTTATTGTCCTCCCCTCCCGCCCCACCTTTCCCTCCTTCCTGGAGGCGGTAGGTCGCTGTTCAGGGTTACCACAGAGCTCTGGGAGCCCTGCTTTACTAGCCCTTGCCGTGCGGAACCCACTTCGGTTCTGGGTCCTTGGTTAACCGCCGGCGAGGCAGGCAGTCTCTTCTTTGCAATGTGGTTTCTTCAGCACAGTGTAGGCTATTGAAACAAAGTTTCACAAACCGGATGGCCTAACGCATCAGATATTTATTTTCTCCTGGGTCTGGAAGCTAAAAGTCCAAAATCTAGGCATTGGCAGGGCTGTGCTCCATCCGAAGGCTCTAAGGAAGCACATTTCTTTAAAAAAACATTTTTTTTTATGTTTACTTATTATTGAGACAGAGAGAAACAGAGCATGAGTAAGGGAGGAACAGAGAGAAAGGGAGACACAGAATCGGAAGCAGGTTCCAGGTTCTGAGCCATCAGCACAGAGCCCGACGTGGGGCTCAAACCCATGAATGGTGAGATCATGACCTGAGCTAAAGTCAGATGCTTCCCAGGAGCCCCAAAGGAAGCACATTTCCTTACCTCTTAGTGGTTGTCAGCAGACCTTGGTGTCCCTTACCTCCAATCTGTGCCTCTATGTTCACATCATATTATGTCTTCATATATCCTCTCCTCTTCTCATAAGGACATTAGTCCTGTTGACTATAGGGGCCACCCTGCTTCAGTATAACCTCATCTTAATCACATTTGCAAAGGCACTGTTTCCAAGTAAGGTCAACCTGTGAGGTTCTAGAGGGACATGAATTTTGAGCAGGACTATTCAACCCAGTACAGACAGATACCAAAATGCGGATCAGATCAGGTAACTATTCTGAGATGTTGGTATATATGTAGGATGGCCAATGATGACAGTTTTTATTTATGCATTTATCTAGCCAGCCAGCCACCGACAAATACCTGCGGAGGAAGAGTTTATACTAAGTAACAATAGGATCAGCCACACCTAGACCTTCCTCTCAAAGTCCTTACAATTCAGAACAAGTTTGTTAAGAAAGGAAAATAAGCAGGGGCGCCTGGAAGGCTCAGTTGGTTAAGCGTCTGACTTTGGCACAGGTCGTGATCTCACAGTTCATGTGTTTGAGCCCCGTGTCAGCCTCTGTGCTGACAGCTCAGAGCCTGGAGCCTGCTTCTGATTCTGTGTCTTTCTCTGCCCCTCCCCTGCTCACACTCTGTCTTTTTTTTTTTTAAATTTTTTTTATGTTTATTT